>JABCKW010000133.1:0-69418 GCA_014824385.1 Fusarium cyanostomum | reverse complement strand
GCAGACGGCCCTGGCTGATCTCGGCCTGGTAGGGCGTGTAGCTGGTATACCAAGCAGGGTTCTCAAGGACGTTGCGCTGAATAACCGCGGGAACGAGGGTGCCATAGTAGCCGGCACCGATGAAAGACTCGTAAACAGTGTTGTTCTTTGCAAGTTTTCGCATCTGCTGCTGAATGAAGTGCTCAGTGCGGCCATTGGACGGGACAGAGGCCTCGGCGCCTGACTCGTCCCACTGCTCGACAAGGTTGAGACCCTTCTGCTTCCTTCGGACCTGCGGAGGAATGGTCTGCTGGAGGAACTCTTCCATAGAACTCACGGGCGGGTCAAGAAGCTTGAGCATCTCCTGCTGCTCAGCCTGCTCGCTGCCAATGTGCCTTCGCGAGAAGAGCTCATGCTCGGTGAGCTGCGTGCTGCTCTGAGAGTCAGCGAAGCGGCGGGCCCTGGCGCTCGAAGCGTGCGCGACTGAGAATGGCCTGGCCAGGCGGAGGGTCTGCGTGAGGCGAGGCTGGAGAGCGACAGAGGCACGGCGGGACTGACGGCAGAGCCGCTGTCCAAGACGAGATGCGGGCATCATGATGAGCTGCCGTGGACCCCTCAAGGCCGATTGAAGGATTTGGTGAAGTGAAAGTACGCGCAGAAGCTGTAAGATTTGCTATCAAGACAGGGTCGTAGACAAATTTATGAGACGAGTGGCGCCGGCATTCATGGTCCGAGGCCATGCGGCTTAAGGTGGCCTTTGTCGGCGGCAAGGAATGATGCAGACGAGACGCCACTGCCGGGAGGTACTTGAAGGTACATGTTTGACGATACTCTCTCGAGGTTGTCCAGGGGTAAATCCGTTGACTCGGTGAAGTCGATACGGGCATTCCTCGTTGGCCTTCACCGAGTCAACTTGTCACTGAGTCAAAGCAAATCAGGTGGTCGGGATCGACGCCGCGGCTCCGCCCCGCTTGCAGTACGTACCAAGGGCCGAGACTCTCGGGCGTCGTACCGGAGCATCAGGCCGGGGTTCGGGGTCATGATGGATGCAGCACTGACGCACTGAATTTCTGTGCTGGCCTCGTACAACCGGCCCACGTACAACCATGCCTTCTGTGCACCTTTATGGTGAGAGCTTGATGGCACACACGCCTTCTAATGTCGGCTGCATTAGTCCTGCGGCATTGCGAATTTCCGGGGTCATCTGTTATCAATCGAAACCATTCGGGTTGTGCATCGGAATGTTCAGCGTACCTCCAGATCCCCGAACCTCCGTATGTCAGAAATAGTAGTATAATTGATCACGTCTGTCACAGCTATGTCCAGCTCTTGGCTCCAAGCAGATCAATCTCAACCAGTTTTCTCTCTTCCGCCTAATTATCCTCCTTCACCGTGAAAATGACCATCGACCGCCGTCAGCCCTGGGTCAACACACCCCTTATCAAGTCTCCTCACCTCTCCAAGACTGCTGGATGGTACGTTGGATAATTCCATGGTCTCGATGCGCGCAAACTTGAAACACCAGGTTTCTAAATCGCAGAAGCAGAGTTCTCCTGAAACTCGACAATCTGCAGCCCTCTGGTTCCTTCAAGTCCAGGGGTATTGGCAACTACCTCCTCCACCGCATTCGCGAGAATGAGGCCGTCAATAGACAACCGCACTTCTACGCCTCCTCCGGCGGCAATGCTGGTATTGCATGTGTGGTTGCTGCCCGATCCCTCGGCTACCATGCCTCCGTTGTCGTTCCAACCACCACCAGTCCTGCCTTGATCGCGAGACTGCACGCTGAAGGTGCTTCAGAAGTCATCCAGCATGGCCTCAGTGTCATGGATGCAGATAAGTACCTGAAGTCGGTGGTTCTCGCCTCAGACCCTGAGGCTGTCTATGTGCCGCCCTTCGACCATCCCGATATATGGGAAGGAAACTCAACTGTGATGCACGAAATTGCAGCACAGATGAACGGCGAGAAGCCAGATGCTGTCGTCTGCAGCGTCGGTGGTGGTGGCTTGATGAACGGAATCTGTCAATCTCTCGATCAGCTGGGCTGGACCGACGATGTTACCGTCTTGGCTCTGGAGACCGAGGGTGCGGATTCCCTTTCTCGGTCACTCCAAGCCAAGAGAGTCGTCACCATGGACAAGATCACATCGGCAGCACGAAGTCTCGGCGTCGCAACCGTCTCAGAGAAGACGTTCGAGTATGCCCAAAGGCCTCAAGTCATTAGTGCGGTGCTCTCTGATGGTGAAGCTGCTAAGGGTTGCTTAACGCTGGCGCGGCACGAAAGGTTGATGGTTGAGTTGACGGCCGGGATTGCCATCAGGCTATGCCAAGGTCAACTCTTGGAGAAACTCATGGGTCGGGATCTGGGCCCGGATGCTACGGTTGTGCTGTGTGTTTGCGGAGGCAATGATATCTCCGTGGAGATGCTCATGAAGTGGCAGGAGCAGTATGGTGTCTAATAAATATGCTTGCCTTGGCTTTTAGTGGATTTGCCATTAAAATGGTGGTTATAGATACGACATGATTTAATGAAAGTTGCTTTATGTTTCGTGTTTTGGACACTTTTGAGTTAGTTTACCAGGTACCAACGACCCAACTGCGTCCTATCTCTATCAGTAGTAGTGATGAACAAGTTTTACACCCAACCTATACGAGTCCAGTTCTCTTCATATCAGTTCCTGTGGCCAGTGGAAGCATATTCTTGATTTTCTGCAGAGTGATGAATGGTCCCCATATCTTGTAAGTACCCCCTGAGCGCTGGGCGGAAGGTTGAGAGCAACTGCGAGAGGTGAAAGGTTGAAATTGATCCTAACCTTTTCTAAACTCATGCTCTAGTTTACAAGTCCATAGTGGCTACTTGGTCTCTGGTCATACTTGTCTTGAATGCTATATTTGTCAAGTCGCTTCTTCTAGCCTCGATCCGTCAGTTTGTGCTTGTGTCTTTATTTGCCCAGCTGCCTTTATTAGCTTGGGGGTAGATTGCTATATAGCAAACTTCAAGACTATTCAAGAACGTCTCTCTGTGATAGGTATATTACTATTCTATCTTCCCCTAGCCTTGCTAGAATCGTCTTTCGATATGAAGCTTTTTAAGGCAAGGACAGAGTCTGTTCTTATTATCTATACGACGATTATACAACCTTCGTCATGGTCCGGTACGACAGATGTGCCGGATTGTCGCAGGGAATGCCACTGCAGCATATTTGAATTATGGCCCTCTTGGTAAGCAGCCTGTCGCATTAGGTATGATTATGGTCTTGTGACTATAGCTCATACCAGTCTCACGAAACCTAAGCTCCTCCAAACTCTGGTTGTTCAACTTTATCGGGATAAAGCGCTGCGCGCCTTGCGCCAAGTCATTCGCAGCACGCGGATGATGTTCAAGACCTACTAAACTCTACGATATGTCAGGCTTAGTTCACCAACACGGTGGAATTAATAGGACCACCACTTTACCGGTATCTGTAAGTACAAGATATCACTGCTTCGTAAATCTTGTCGTCAGTTCTATGATATATATGCTACTATACTTCGTAAAGTGCATTTTGTAGTGGTGTCCCGAAACCGTAAACAATCTCCCCGAATATCTGCATATGCTGGATTTATATACTCTTTCTGTGAATATCTTTCTAGAATCGCCCCAAAACACAAACATCTCGTCACTGCTACGCCCCGCTTCATTATTAGGACTGGGTGTTGATAGCTTCTGACGAGCGCTTAGCTGCCCTCGACAAAACGGAGTGTGACGAGATGGAATGGAATGTTAAGTTAGTATTTGGCTAAGGCCAGTGGGTGTTTTCTGAGAAAGCATTGCTTTCAGGGATTTCAACAAGGAGGCTTTTGAGTTGAGCACTATTCCTCTTGATTCGATTGTACGATATTGTCAACTCAGCGGCCGTTTCCACTCTTACAGCCCTTTGAAACCCAAATGGTCAACTCACTTAAGTCATGTGATGCGGAGAGTGATGGCGCGTTTCCTTAGATAAAGTTGATACATGCAAGATAAAGCCTTGAGATGCATATTATGCAGTCAAAAGGCTTATTGAGTAAGGTTAATGTGTTACGTGGCATTGTTCTTTTGCTACCGTGGCCCTCTAAGAAGAGATTATATAAAAGGAATGGCGTTTTCCTTGAACGACATTCATTAGTTTGAGTCTAGAAATATATAAAGAATTCATCTCTGTAGGTATTGCTGTATTGAAAGTATTGAAAAACTTCGAGGCAAAGACTGTGAGTAACTCGAATTTTCAGCATTTAACTCCCATAGCTACTAGATGAAGGCGCAATCAACTGCGAATGAATGTACCCGTCCTATTTCGCTATCATATTTTAGAGTCATGTCCACAACCATGGCGGGAACTAAGCTGATCAAGATTGATGCTCGGAATGCGTGATATCGTGCCCCTTGATTACCCAACCAGGCATTCCACGCGATCATGGTAACATAAATAAATACTTTGACTTCGAAAGTTTGGCTGACAACTGATGGGGTTTCAAAAATCTGCTACGATTCGATATTCATACCTACTGTTTTACTCGACTTCCAACGGGACATTATGTTCTGCATAACATTGCATGCGTGAGGATGCAGGCTGTCATGACACCTACGCACAGTTCGATACACCACCAAGTAAAGTGAGCCAACTGTTGGAAGCCCGTTATCAGTGGTTTTTCTCTCGTACATGGTTAGTTGTTGTCGATATGATCTGGGCTAAGCTATCAAAGGTTGCCGCTGACTCCCGGTTCGACTGACCTTCCTGCAAGGCCTCTATTTTTCCAGGGAAGGTGGACTCAAACCCTCCGAAAGGCACCTCTATTGTAGGTTTCACGAAGTACACTAATAAGCATTCCTAATTTTGCCTGCTGAAACTGCATGGCGTTCCTGCTTGAACTGTGAATTTGCTGCACGTTGTCGTGAACTCAATCACAAGTGCCGATTGCCGAGGTGTCCGGACAACTACCGCTCGCAGTACAACGTACAATCCATTCGTGAGGGGCGACAACTTGGACTTGATAGACAAAGAGCGAATATCGTGAGCTCTGGACGGGTATTGGCTGAGGTTGCCGGAACCGCCGGAAGAGATCAGTGTAAGAGGCTACATAGATGTCATGCGCCGGTAGAGACTAATCCCCATTCAATTAAGCAGAAGATGCAGAGCCGGGATGATCGATGCACATCAGCAGTTGGGCTTACTACGTAGTTCGCATGTCTACTGGGTCCTTCAGCTTTTCCAGTGGGTTCTCAGTATTAATACCAAGGCTGTTGTATGGATGTTTAATGCCTCTGCCAGCCGCTTGAACTGAACCTCGTGGCGCGCAACAAAAACCCCGAATTTTTCATCAATTCCAGGCACTGCCGTTTAAGCTAGTGTCAAAGGAACCTTGCCTATCGAATGGGGTGATAGGTGGCTCCGATTCCTTGAATTGAGTCCTGGCTGGCAGGGGCATGGGCAGTCAACTACAAAGCTAGCAGAAGAGGACGCAGCCATGGACGTCATGGAATTGATAACTCACATGGCTGGCCAGTCAATCAAGTTGAATCAACTAATGATGGATGCATTAGCCTGAATTCGAGTCGTGGGGTTGCAGCTAAATGCGGCTCCTGTCTCGAATCAACCAAGATCACCGCGAGACAGCGACTTAGCCGAGACACAAATGTTTAATTGACCGGGATTAACATGTTTCGGAGCGGGGGCTGGGATCGTGGTGACTTTAGACGTTGACGATGCCATGACGTGCAGAAGCTCTTATTACAACTTTACCCAGCCTCCCCGAAGGTTTCTTTGTTCTTCCTTTGAGCTCACATAAGTCGCACACATCCTTCCTTGTTGCCAGTCACGTTCAATCTATCTCTCTCTTCCCATCAATACCTTACGGCAACCATGGCTCCGCTTCTACCCCCGCAAGATCTGGGCTTGGCCAGGATCCTTGCTCGATTTGCTTCCCCGACGCTCTCTTCACCAGCGACGTTGGTGGCCCGACAAGATGCCCCGACGGCTACTGTTACAGTCATCTCCGACGGCGGTGGAAACAATGGCGGTGGGACGAATCTGAGCGCCGGTGCCATCGCCGGCATCGTCATCGGCTCCATTGCCGGAACACTTCTTTTCCTCTGGATCCTTCGTTCGTGCTTCAATCTCGGCGCGCCGCCCCAAGAGCGCGAGCCGTGGTATCATCACACTGAGAAGCACCCTCGACATCGCCACCGCTCCCGAAGCAGGAGATCACGACATTCCAGCATCTCGGTGCCGCCTCCGATTGTGATTCGAGATTCACGGTCGCGCAGCCAGCGTCGTGGGTCGTCGCCTAGTCACCACTACAGCGATTCCGACCGCGGCCGAACTTCGCGATACTACGTCTAAGCGAGGTACGACGAACAATCCGACAAGAAGCGTCTACCCGACGCAGCTCACCACCTTTAAACACTCGATATATTTTACGAATTACGATTCATCAGTTCAAATGTTGAGAATTGGTCCGGCTATTGATAGAAGTTATGGCTATTGTCGGCACGGCAGTGCAACATCATGAGTTATGAGATGAACCACGTTATGAAGCAGGAGGGAATTACTAGAAGATGATAATGCCGGTTTCGAGCAAATTATTTCGCATGTTAATACCATTCACAACGAATATACGCTCCTTTGACAGCACCCAAGCTATGACTGATCCATACCTGACCTTGTTAGCTAAGCGCAACCCAATGACATACGTTAACGACCAAGCCTATGATGAATTCATGAATGCGTTGGTAGCGACCGATATATGAACAGCGCGCTCCAGCGCAACACTCGGTTGGAGCCACGACGTAAAATGAATCGGAAATAGGGAGCGATACAGACAAAGTCGACGACTGAACTTGGCAGTTTTCGGTCTCGTCTTTGTCGACACTATTGATGTAGAAGTAGTCGAAGGCACGCTTGGCGATTAACCCTCCCCATTACTCATTGTGTAAGCATTGGGTTATGATGCTTGAAATGTGGAAAATTGTCTTCTTTGTTATTGTGGAAGCACCTTGCCTTTGAGAGAGCAAAGGTCAGTTAACATAGCTCTCTTCTTGTATGTATAAAAGCTGATCAAAGGATTAATCCACCATGTAATAAAATTCGATATAATTATTTCTAGGTAAATGATATAACCTCTAATCTTATATCTTACTCCCTGGATCAACGGGCCTTCATATCCTCTTCTGGGTTCGAAGTACATGTGGTCTCGGCCACTGATGCTCCCTCCAGAGTTACGCCATCATGGTTAATTTGGACATGGGGTCCCTTGTAATGCTTCCTTCCATCAAAGATCCAAGTGACAACAGCGATAAGTATGATAACTCCGAAGGCTGCGATGCAGTAGTTCATGTTTGTAGCGGTAACAGGAAGCTCGGGAGGGAAAACGAAGAGAACGGTCGTCAAAATGGCCCACGAAATGCCAACCAAGCTGCAAATCCACCTAACTGGTTTACTGAGCTTGAAAGGCCTGTCTTCGGGTAGCATGTTGCCGCCCCGGCAGAGGTGGATGAAGGGAGGAATAGCATAAGTTATACCTTTACAATGTTAGTCGGCTGCAGCAAATTCCATGGGGCGGGAAACAAACCAAGCGCGACAACCGAAGCGGCCGTGATAGCGTTAAAGGCGCTAGAGCTGCCCAGAAGAATCAGCCCGAAAACGATAACCCATGCGGCGGTCCAAAGAAGGGCGTTTAGGGGCACATCGAGTGTGGGATGGACGATGGCCCAGACACTACTGAAGGGCAATCCGCGGTCTCGGGCAAAGGCATAAGTCATTCGAGCGCTGGTAGTCATGATCGCAGTTGCCGTGAAGACCATGCAGACGATGGAGAAGACAATAAGGCAGACACTTCCTGCCTTGCTGTTGGTGGCATCGAAGTACACTTGCAAGAGAGCGCCCGCAGGAGACTCAATAACAGTCTGGACGTCCTTGAGAACGAACATGAGGCAAGAAAGGAAGATGAATCCAGAAAACATGCCGATGAGAATACACCAGATCATGATTCTGGGCCCCTCCTTTCGGGCGTTTGGGATCTCCTCTGAATGTGACGTTAGCATAGACATCAAGGATTCGAAGGCAATATCAAGGGCAGCGTACCAATCATGTGAGCCGCAGCATCAAATCCAGTCAGGGCAAAGGCACCCTGGAGAAGTCCAAGGAGCCACGAGAGACCGTCTGGCCAGCCAACTTCGTTGATGAACTTGCCGTAGACGAAAGCGCCGCTTTGATAGTTGGGAGCAGCACAAGCCAGGACTGTGATGCTGATGATGACGAAACCAGAAATACTCCAGATAAAGGCAGCCTTGTTGAAAAGGGGGAGCAACCGAGTAGCGAATGCGTTGATAGCGAGCGCAATTAAGGTGAAGGCGAGGTAAATGAGGAACTGATGCCACGACTTTGGCTTGTAGGTCGGGTGCATGAACGAAATGGTGTCCATAACAAAAGTGCTGCCAAGGAGAGGCGCGGTAGCGGTTAGGACGACATATCCACTGCAGTTGATCCAGCCCGTCACATAGCTAATACCCCTTGACCACCGTGGCCAGCTGATAATGGCAGCCCAGTGATACTGGCCACCAGCCGTGGGATACGCCGACAGAAACTCGGCCAAGGGAGCTGCGAGACAAAGGTTGCAGATGCCGGCAACGATCAATCCCCAGATGACAGCGCTGGGCCCGCCAGATGGGAGGGCGATACTGATAGAGGCCGACAGGGCAGTCCAGGTGTTGAGGATGGCAAATGCTAGACCAAGCAGAGAGAGCTTGGAGAAGTTTCGCTGCAACTCTTGCTTGTGGCCAAGCTGTTCCAAGGCGGTTGAGTCGTCGAATTGGACATTTTTGTTCCGTGGGGTTTGGCTTTCCATGTTGGCTTAGCCAAAGAGTATCAAGGAAGGGTTGGGACAAGACAGTAAGATCAGAAGGGCTTTCTAATATGGGAGGCAAGGTATTTATCAAAATTAGGTCATCACTAACCTAGAGCCTTCAACAGAGGATCGCTCCCTTTGTCGGACTAGACCAGTAAGCAGTCCAGTCGATGGCAGTCCAGTAAGTATCGTCAGAAGGGTACGGGTTGCGTAACAAGCTTTTCCATGCTACCCCCGTAAATCCGGAGGGTGCCTTTGATGCTCCACCGCCCTCATACTACGCAGAAGATGACGTTGTGGCTATTTGCCCGGTCCGGTGCACTAGAGCTGTTTGGAGATGCTGACCACGGCTGCGGACAAGACTCGAGCGACCGATCGCTTCAAAACCAACCATGTTCATTGGTTTTTCTATCTTGCCTTCTTCTCATATGTTTGATTCAAGGCTTGTTTGAGTCCTTTTCTTCTTCGACTTTCAGTGAGGTTGGTGAGTATTAGTGGCTATGATGCAAGATTATGTTACTCCGCTACATCACTGAATGCATGTTGTGCACGCCCCTCGAGGAAGCTCCATCACCAGGTCGATTAGTCTGAAACATGGCCAATGCTCGACTAGAACACGATGTTGTGGTCAGACTAGACAGATAAGTGCAGCGCGGTATTCGGACACGGCCATCGAATGGTTGTCTTACAAAGCTACCCCCTACCTTCAGGGTTACCCAGGAACTCTCCCCAGTCTTGGCGCTATTCTATCCCCCTGCCGCCCCGCCCATCGATCCGACTTAACCGACTGCTGGAGTCTAATGACCCAGCTGTTCCCGGCTGAAACGGCATCAGCACGGAAATACTAGTGAGCTATCTAGGCGCAGCTAACACCAACTTGATGGGCGAGAACCGGCATCGACCGGCAACGCCATGTGCTCCGCGGCGTTGCCGTGCTTACTCGTCCAGTGAGTGGCAAGTCTCTGCTCAGAACTACATCTTTCCCCATAACTTGTGGATCGATGAGAAATCTCCAACTGACCCCGTGTGGAGTTCTTACAAACAACTGGAGACGAGCCCCTGATTTCTCTACAAATTTCATTTCATTACGTTTCGTATCCGCCAAGCTCGCACGAGACAATGGGAACCGAGAACTTGGGCAGAAACTGAAGGCGAGGTTGAATGCATTATAACTCTCAAGACTGACTCGGCTCTATGAGTTTCGGTCAACTGCAGTTGAATTGCGAATAGAGTATCCTTGATATCACAGTAGGCTGAAGAATGGGATCGCAACTTGCAAGGCACATCTCTCCCATGTTTGATTTTCGGGTTATTGGGACAGAATTTAAATGCAATCCTCGATTATCTATTTCCACTATCAAGATCTTACCCCGTGTTTGCTTGTCGAATTGCTGAGGCTCTATCGTAGGACGCTAGGCCCCATTGCCAAGCACGCCAAGAGATGAGGCTCAAGCAATGTGGCATTCCTGGTTCACACTGAGGAAGCAACGGCTATGCTTCATCACAAGAAATCATTAGGCAATCTTTTAACTTATAACACAAACAAGGGTAAATAGAGTAACTTGACCCGTCAATATTGATGGCAGCGGCGCTCCCTCTCATGTCCCTAATTTCCTCACCCTCAAATTAAAGACAATCAGAGTAACGTAAAGCAAATAAGGGAAGACCTCGAGCCCATACGTCGTTGTCTCTCTGGATTGCTTCTTTCTCCAGTTATCCCCAGCGGTATGGAATCAAAGATTAAGTTATATGTCTTACACTTATTAACATGGAAGCATCTCGGTTCTATTCTCCGTCATTGGTACTGGAAGCATGCTGCGTGATTGGCGCTGTCTAGTACCCCGGAGGTTAGGGCTGTCGAACAGATTCAACTTTAGATGGTTTAGACACTTCAGACTCACCAGTAGACCTGTGATACCGAATGCGTGGAACAAACTCAGTAATCCTTCCTCTACTTCATGATTACAGGCTCGCGCCAGCTGTTATCTTGGCATAGGGCTCCCAGATCTTGCTCTATAGGTACTATTTTGAGACTCCACACAGCAAGTGCTAAGAGATTAACGCTTTAACAGCTCTGGTTCCGTGGTCTAGTTGGTTATGGCATCTCGTTAACACCGAGAAGGTCCCCGGTTCAATCCCGGGCGGAACCATTTTTTGTATTTTTCTTGTGCTCTTCTAGGTTACTATCACCACGTCGCTTGGTCTCGTAACGACCCCGAACCTCGGACAACTCGCCTTCAAGTCCACGCTTTCATTCCGTTCATTTTCCATAATTCCGCCTCAAATTCCAAAGGACATGAGCTGCGTACGCTTCCGCTGCTTCTATAAAACAAAGCCGCTTCGGTTCCGTGGTTTAGCTGGTCGAGCCCGCGCGGAATCACATTGTTCGCTCAACCAAGTTGGTCACTAGTATCATCGAGCTACACCAGCTTTGTTCGATGTGGTAATGTCTTTCATTCGCAACTACATTCATTGCCAAGCCAGTCTCGCCAACAGTTCCTCCAACCCTCGAGGATAGATACCTATAACTTTTGCTCGACCCAACCCTGACAAGTCTTAGCTGCTCCTGTTCGTGAAGTAGTTGTAGCTTGCTTCGACCATGTCGATAGCCCTCTTAGAGGCCTCATCTAAATCCTCCTTCGGAAGTCTAAGGATGTCATTCGCAAGACCGTACTTGGCCTCGAAGTTGCCATCACCGTTGGGGTAGAAGGTTCTAGCGTACATCGCCAAACCCCAACCACTTTGATCGCCGTTCTTCATCAATTCCATTCCTCTCTTCCGGCGGTCGTTGGAACCCTCATACTCAATCTGCCAGTCCTTATCGGTGGTACACGTCACACGCTCGATGCTGTCAAGCATCTCTCTCTGAGAAAGCAGGAAGCTGGAAACCCAGAGGGGCTTGTTTCGCCACTGCGAGAGAGTTGTCGACTTGTCATTCTCATCCTCAGGCAGCTCCTTGAGGCTCAACAAAGAGGCAATGGCTCGGCCGCACTGAAGCCAGGTCGAAGTGTTGATTTGTGTCTTGCCGTCGTCGTAAAAGGTGACTTTCTTCTGGCCGTTGCTGAAGTCGAAACCGTACCACTGAGGGCCCTGCGCAATGGAGAACTCATACCAGTAAGAACAGGCCATAGCGATCCAAGACGACACGCCAGCTTCCTCAATAGCCTTGATGCCGGGAAGAACCGATTTACCAGTCATATTCTCCTCGGCGAGAGATGCATTGGTGAAGTCTGTGCCGAAGCAATTGGGCATTATCCAGGGTACACCAGCCTTTGCAGCAGCTTTGATGATCTTTTCCTGGGTTCCTGGAGGGGCAAGCACAGACATGGAGATGGCGAGGAACTGCTGGCCTTTGAGGGCAGCAACAACGGAATCCTCGTCATCATAGTCGACCGCAACAACCTTGGCACCAGAAGGCATCTTGCTAGAGCTTCCTGCACGGGTAACGGCAGTGACTGTGTGCTTTCCAGTCTCAAGGAGTGCCTTGGCCAAGTATTGACCAACAGAGCCACCGGCCTGAAGAATGTCAGTGACAGATCATTATCCTCGTGAGCGAGGTACTTACTCCGACAATGGCGACTCTCTCGATTCGGTTGCTGAAGCCCTCGGGCTGGTCCTTTACACACTTCTGAGCCATGGTGCCAGCGAGATGCAGGTTTGGGTGTAAATGACAAAGTATGACGAAAGGTCTATCAATAGGAGTGATAGACGCTATGATTGAGTTTTATATTGCACTATGAGTTCGTGTCAATAAGCTTTCTGAATTCCAAGTAGCCAAGGCATCTTTATATACAACAGGCTTCTCGGAAATTTCTATTAGTGTCTCGGAGATTGTGCAATCGCCTTTGAGGCTTTCCAGAATACTGGTTCTCAACAAGGGTATTCCGGAGTTTAGAGCGGGATTAGAGTTGCCGGATTAGGCAATCGGCGGGCCGGCGTGATTGGATGCGGTCCATTTGCCGCCCGGTTAACCAATCAGAACCCGCTGAATACGAAAATGGGTTAAGGAAGAGGTAGCGGAACAGCCTCAGATCAAGCCGGACATACGACTTGATTGTAAATCCGACACATTAATCAAAATGTGAATATACCATTGGCCGTATTTTTCCTTTTAGTCTCATACTTGGGACCTTTCGAATGGTCGATTTCGACTGATGATTCATGATATCGCAACTCCGAAGAAAGCCGATACGCGAACCCAAGCCACACAAGCTGGCTACCTCTTCTTGCGACTTACACAGTGTGACGGGGTAGCTTGGAGCCAGCTTCATTAAGAATTCGGTTGATTACAACTTACAAGACCATTTTTTATATCTGTCAGTGACGTCTTTTTGAGGGTTGCCATCGATACCCGTCTTTCTATGCCCAGGGGACCCGATACATTGAACCACCCCAGACGGAAGTCTACGTAAGATGATACTGCCAAAAGTGCGGCTACCCAACAACCAGAAACTGCTTCGGTCGTTTCTAATAAGTGAGAAATATCAATACGTGTTGTCTCAATAAGGAACTACTTCATTATAAAGTTGTGAGGCATAACACATAATACCTTGACTGCGCGAAGTTCTGCTATTATCTCTTATGTTGTTTAATCTAATCTATGAATATTGTTTATACAGCAAGGCGTGGCAATGACATCCGGCTACTAGTCCCATTTAGAGGCGGGAAGAGCTTTTATTTACTAAGTAGCATAAGATTTGTTGACTAATAGTCAACTTATGGATGTATTTTTACTAATTTCAGCTTGAAAGCCCTCCTCGTAGTTTTCTAGTTATCCGCTTCTACTTCTTCCTTAATTTCATACATACACCGTACGCCTATGCTGCCCACTATAAGGTCCTAGAAGAACCGGATTCAGGTATATTTCATCTGCGAGGATAATCAATATACCGAAGAATAGCACGTACATATCTTCTCATGCCAGCGATTTTGTAATACAATAGAACGTTTCCATGTAATTTCTTAGTCCGCCCTTTCGGAATACGAGCAGTTACTATTGCGTCTTCAACTCAGTTCGCCCCAAAACAGACATGCTCCCAACTATGCTCTGAAGTTACAGAAGTTAAACCTGTGATTTCAGGTTAACTCTTGCACTGATAAAATTTTCTATCAACATTTATCTAGCCCTGTCTAGCAGGATCAAGCTTGACCTTGTTCTTTGTGACTGCATCAATCTCATCAAGAATTTCAGGCGTCAGCTTGTCAAGGATCTTGAGCGCTCCCACGGTCTCCTCCAGTTGCTCTGGCCGACTTGCTCCCGTAATGACACTGCTCACGTTGGGGTTCTTCAAGCACCATGCAACGGCAAGTTGGCTTTGATTAACGCCCAACTTATCCGCAATGGGTTTCAACTGCCGTACCTTCTCGATCTCTTCCTTCCAGTCATCACTTCCAATGCGGCCGCGCATGAAGTCGGCAAAGCCGTCTTTGCTCGCTCCGAATCGTGAGTCCTTGGGCGGCTGACCGTCGACCACGTCGTTGTACTTGCCGGAAAGCAGACCCATCTTGATCGGGCTAAACGTAGTAAGTCCCAAACCGACACGCTCATACAGGCGCTGGAACTGGCCCTCGACCTTGTCGCGGACCAGCATGTTGTACTGGGGCTGCTCCACAATCGGAGGAATCATTCGCAAGTCGCGGGCCATTCCAACCTAGGATCTTTGGTAAGCCTCCATGTTAAAAGTAAAGAGCGGGAAAGATCATACAGCTTCGGCGATCTCGTCGGCAGACCATTCAGAGGTTCCCCAATAGAGTGCCATTCCTTGGTCGATGACGAAATTAAAGGCCCTCACGGTCTCCTCCATGGGAGTTAATCTGTCAGGCCGGTGCGCATAGACGATATCAACATATTTCAGTTGAAGACGGGCCAGTGAGGCTTCCAGGCCCTCGATGATATGTTTTCTTGACAGGCCATGATTGTTGACCAGAATTTCTCCATTGACCGCACCCCAGTTGATTTCTTGGTGGGTGTCAGCATATGATCTTCTCGTCGAGTTCATGCAGCCGCTTACTTGTGCTGATGACCAGATCACTTCGCTTCCATGCAAAATGCTTGATGGCTTTGCCCATGACAATCTCTGCTTCACCTGCAGTGTAATTCTCGGCCGTATCGAAAAAGTTGATGCCCAGGTCGTAGGCCTTCTTCATGCAAGCGAACGCCTCCTCATCTTGGGCATAACCTCCGTAGGTCATCCAGCTGCCGAGGCTGATGGCAGAAACATGAAGTCCAGACCGGCCAAGACGGCGGTAGATCATGCCAGTGTTCCGGGGCTCAGACCATGCCATTGTGAAGGATTTTGAGGACAGTTTTATAGTGAATCGAATGAATCGTCTGTCTTTTCCGAATTTTCTTCAAGACCCACGGCCGTAAGTTATGAGAGTCCACCCTTTCCGTCGGGGTCCTGGCGGAGAAATTCTCGGGGGTTGACTCGGCGTGCGGGGATGCGATCAGCGTCAGACCGAGGTGGACCAGGGTGTCAGCGTTAACTTGTTAGGGTCTGGCTCTGGTCTACAACATCCCTGGGCATCGATTCCAGTAGCATGCGAGTGAGCGGAGATGGCGACCGCACGAGATATCCCAAGTCCAGCGGTGGCCAGCAGATCTGGGAAGCCTGTTCTTCCATAAATTGGTATGTAGGCATAGTGAAAACAACAGCATCGTCGTTTGATGCGTCCATCAGAAGCCCGGAGCCGGATATCGCGTCCATCTTCATCGTAAGAAGCGATAAGAGAGTCCGATTGCCTCCTCGACAGGAGGATAATATGTCTCGTAATTGGCGTAGGATTGGCCCGGGCTGATCAATTGGGATTGTCGAGTGATTGCTTGCCATGCCGTCAATTACAGCCGTAGCAATCTCGAAGGTTTTAAATTCCTGGCCCTCATGTTAAGTCTGCCTAATATCATATCATGTAAGTCAAGAACTTACCAGAGTTGGGCCATGCGACTCAAGAGCGGCTCTCGGGAGCTCAGAAACCAAGCTCAAGAAGTCTTTCGCAATATTAATTGGGTTCATCGCCGGGATGGCGATTCCAAAACGCAAAGCTGCCCTCCAAACAACGGCCCGCATCCATTGCCGAGTAACAAACATATCGGCACGCTGAACTTGGTTGATGGGGCCCCAGTCGTCGCTGTCAACCGAGTCATGGAGCTTCTGCTGGAGGAGCTCGAGGCAGCTTTGGGCGACAGACGCCATGCTTGGTATATCTGAATCCGTGTCCGCGTTTCGCAGGATCTCAAAGATTCCAGACTGATCAAACACCCAGAACAGATGGACCAACTTCAAAAATGCTGGAAGGACCTCGGCTCGGTCGTCAGCGCCACCAAACCAGGG
The DNA here is from genome assembly GCA_014824385.1 of Fusarium cyanostomum. NCBI lineage: Eukaryota > Fungi > Ascomycota > Sordariomycetes > Hypocreales > Nectriaceae > Fusarium > Fusarium cyanostomum. Next base: position 53,243 of record JABCKW010000133.1, on the reverse strand, counting down.
GAACAATGTATTCGGCTTGAGGACTATCGGCAGTTTGTGTAGGAGTGCAACACCTCTAACCCTAATTGTCAATATACAGCACGGCATAGTAAGTCTGAGCGCCCACCTTTCTGTGACGAACAACAGCCAGAGAACCCGTCGCGAAACATGCTGATCTTCCTCGGAGAACGAAGCATATGTCGACTCGCGGTCAAGCCGCAGAATCTGAGCTTGGGTAATGGCTTCACGAAGGTACACAAGTGACTTGGTGCCTCCGGGGGCAGCATTTTCATGATAGATGTGTAGGAAGAAGGAGACGCGCAGGCTATCGAGGAGGCCAAGGGTCTCATCTAGCCCACTCGCCTCTACTTCTTCCACGTTGGGTTGCCATGCAGCTTCCAGTTTTAGCTGAGCGATAGCGGCCAGGGCCACGGCATTTGCAAGACGCCGAGCTGCATTGTCCTTTACAGGGCTGTCCCGTATCTTGTCCCTCAGGTCGGTGGCATCCACAACGGGCCAAATGGGGAAGAGTCTCTCCGAGTAAATGTCGAGCATGCCAATCAAACAGGCTACCTCATCAACTGGTGACGATGATTTCGCCTTGTCTTTGCTTAGATCTGTATCTTTGGCAACAGCCTTTGGGGCCTCGCCTTGCCGCCTACGCTCAATCTTGTCAATGGTCCTCGCCCGGAGTCCTCGAGGGCCTCGGGTCGCTTGCAGGCGGTTGAAGGTGCATTCTATCCCCGAAGCTTCACATCCGGTGCAGGGGGGTATCTCTGAGCATCTGATCTTGCGCACTTTACAAGAGTCACAAGCTCGTCTTGCCAGCTTCTGGCGTGCTCCTGAGGCATTCGGAGATGATTTCGGAGCCTTATTCGGAGCCAGACACAGAGGGGCATTCAGGGGTGGGGACATGGCTCCCGAGGTTCGTCAATCCAAGTTGAACACCACTGAAGGATTGGCTGCCGAAGAAGCGCTGGCTGGTACGATACCGGAGCATAAAACTATCAAATTGGGGGAAATCCTTGGAAAGATGTTCCCAAGCTGTCTGTATCACCCCTTGTGTCCTCGAGGATGACGTGATTGCAGATGGCGAGCTCGTCTTCCCGGTTACCCCAGATTATGGATTCCATCCAATTTTAGGTTGCTTGATCTCCACTGGAGCTTCAGTGGGGCAGCAGCCCTGAGATAATCATCTGCAGCATGAAGCTCGTTGAAACGCATTTTCGGAAGCGCAAGCTGGGAGCAATCGATCGTGAAAAGAGCAATCGGAATGCTGACGTCCTCACCCGTTTGGCAAGGAACCAGACACCTTCTACAAAGCTTGTCCATGACGAATGCCAACTAGAAACGGCTGCTGAAGATTCAGCTTCCAATGGAGCCCTTGGGGAGACATGCAACGCCAGAACCCAAGGTGGCATTCCATATCGGGTCAGAATACGCCAGGTCCTCAAGGCAAAATTCTTAGCTTTCTAATTGACTTGTGACCTACCGGAGACACGCTGTCTGACGTAGAAAACTGCCAATCTATTAGTAACGAGAGCGCATAGCTTTCTAGAAGGAGGCTGTCTGTAACATTGAGCAGCACCTCAAATCCAGTTTGGGTGTCGCGAACAAACTTGTGACGTGATGATGAGCAGGTGGTTACAAGTTGGGGTTGGCAAGGGTTGGGGTTCTCCAGCAAATGCGAAGAACCCAAGACTCGGTGATGTCAAGCCAGGGAAAGCATAATGATGACGATGTTTCGATGCCACTTCACTGTATGCCTCATATCCGTGGCACGGGAATAAGAACTTGAAGAAGGTGGCTTTCGGTTCTGACGGATGTCAGCCTTGATGAGTTGGCCGCTCGACAAAGCACCAGACATTGGGGTGTGAGGGGTTTTCTGTCGCGAGATACCCTTATTAATTCAGTAACTGTACATGCGTCAACTGGATTGGGAGCAAGCGACAGCTTCATCTCGTGGCTTCCGATATGTCTCCAATACATTGATCTGTCAACGGCGTAGAGAGGCTAGTGGGAGATCCTGAACGGTGCCCCAGTTGCTGGGCCTGGATAACTCGGCCGTGATGAAAACGGGCGCATGTCAGAAAGGTAATTCAACCATCGGTCAAAGAGGGGAAACAGGACCAGTGTGGGTGGTTACAGCTCCGTATACCACTGGGCTGGGCTTGGAGCCACCAGCATTAGAGATGACAATAAATAGAGGCGATGGCGCCTACAGGTAGAGGCAGCCGATGGTTGCAGTCTGTTCTATAAGGGTAGACATACAACTCATTGCAACTTCCGCTACGGCAGCCCAAGATCAACCATGTCCAAGCTGTTTCACCGTCGAAAGAACGGCAAAGATGGCGACGTTGAAGCCAATGCCGGCAGGCGAGCATCGCGAGGCCGAGTCGGCAGTGTAGCCCCTCCAGATTTTGACAACCTCGGGGAATATCCTGCTCTAGACCGCTACATTAGTATTTACCGCGACGAACACCGTCGGAGCGGAGTAGAAGGGGATGACGGCGGCAAACGGAAGAAGAGGCGGTGGTGGCAGTTCGGCAAGGTAGACACGCAGAAAGCTGCAGCTGTAAAGCAGGGGATACCAGAATCTTGGCTCGAAACCGACATACACACTGGAATTGCGACCTCAGATGTTGAGGGGCGGAGAAAGATGTCTGGGTGGAATGAGCTGACAGCGGAGAAGGAGAATCTGTTTGCAAAGTTCTTGGGCTTCTTTACGGGCCCGATCTTGTACGGTGAGTTACGCGCTCGCTATCGAGCCAGCACACGGTACTGACAAGAAGTCAAACAGTCATGGAGATTGCAGCGCTGCTCGCTGTTGGTTTGGGTGACTGGATCGACTTCGGTGTTATTCTGGGCATTCTCTTTCTCAACGCCTTCGTCGGGTTCTACCAGGAAAAGCAGGCAGCCGACGTTGTTGCAAGCCTCAAAGGCGACATCGCTATGCGATGTACGGTTGTGAGAGACAGCAACGAACAGGAAATCCCGGCTCGCGAGCTGGTTCCCGGAGATATCGTAAGGCTCTTCACCCTTTCCAACCGGAGAGAACTAGCCTTTATTAACGAGACAATGTTAGCTTATTGTTCAAGAAGGCGGCACAGTGGCTGCTGATGCGCGTCTCGTCTGCGACTACACCAGGCCGGAAGACTTTGAAGTATACAAACACCTAAGGTCTGAAGACAAGCTGGATCGCGGTGATTCAGACGACCTAGACCAGGATCAGGACCAAGATGAAGAACCAGCAGTCAAAGAGAAGGACGGTCACCATGATTACGAACAGACGTCAGTGGACTACCGCAATCGCCCTCTTGTCGCCATCGACCAGTCTGCCATTACTGGCGAGTCATTGGCTGTCGAAAAGTACTTGGGCGATATGATATACTATACGACGGGTTGCAAACGTGGCAAGGCATACGCCATTGTCACGACAACAGCCAGAGAATCCTTTGTCGGCCGTACGGCGAATCTCGTTCAAGGCGCTCGGGACCAGGGCCACTTCAAAGCCGTCATGAACAATATCGGCACTTCTTTGTTGGTCTTGGTCATGTTTTGGATTCTGGCTGCCTGGATTGGTGGCTTTTTCCATCACATCGAGATCGCAGATCCAGGGTCGCAAAACCTGCTTCACTATGCCCTGGTTCTTCTTATCATTGGTGTGCCCGTCGGTCTACCGGTTGTTACTACCACCACCCTTGCTGTCGGTGCAGCTTACCTCGCTAAGCAAAAGGCAATTGTGCAAAAGCTGACGGCCATCGAGTCACTTGCTGTAAGTTCCAATGTCCTTGACATGCGGGATACAACATCTAAGGAGGGGACATTATAGGGCGTCGATATTCTTTGTTCTGACAAGACAGGAACCTTGACTGCTAATAAGCTCAGCATCCGCGATCCTTTTGTTTCTGAAGGCCAGGACGTCAATTGGATGATGGCAGTAGCAGCCCTGGCATCGTCGCACAACCTCAAGACGCTGGATCCCATCGATAAGGTCACCATCCTCACTCTGAAGAGATATCCTGAAGCCCGCGAGATCCTGAAAAGGGGCTGGATAACCGAGTCGTTCACTCCGTTTGACCCTGTCTCAAAGCGAATCACCACCGTGTGCCGCCTGGGTAATGACCGTTACACCTGCGCAAAGGGGGCCCCAAGGGCCATACTAAGGCTGGCAAATTGCTCCAAAGAAGTCGGCGACATGTACAGGGACAAGGCCCAAGAGTTTGCACGGCGTGGCTTCCGTTCCCTGGGTGTTGCGTACAAGCAAAACGATGGCGACTGGATTCTCCTAGGACTGCTTTCCATGTTTGACCCTCCTCGCGAGGACACGGCACAGACAATCATTGAGGCCGGACACCTCGGCGTCCCGGTCAAGATGTTAACAGGAGATGCCATTGCAATCGCAAAAGAAACGTGCAAGATGCTGTCCCTTGGGACGAAAGTCTACAACTCGGAGAGACTTATTCATGGCGGCCTCTCTGGCAGTGTGCAGCACGATTTCGTCGAACGCGCGGATGGATTCGCAGAAGTTTATCCCGAACACAAATACACCGTTGTCGAAATGCTACAACAGCGAGGCCATCTCACTGCCATGACTGGCGATGGTGTGAATGATGCTCCGTCCTTGAAGAAGGCCGATTGCGGCATCGCGGTCGAGGGTGCCTCCGAAGCTGCCCAGGCCGCGGCGGACATCGTCTTTCTCGCGCCAGGTTTAAGCACAATTGTGTTGGCGATCAAGACCTCGCGGCAAATCTTTCAGCGGATGAAGGCATATATCCAGTACCGTATTGCTCTGTGCCTCCACCTCGAGATCTACCTGACGCTATCCATGATCATCATCAACGAGACCATCCGAGTGGAGTTGATCGTCTTCCTGGCCTTGTTTGCCGACTTGGCCACAGTTGCAGTGGCATACGACAATGCCCACTGGGAACCGCGCCCGGTGGAGTGGCAGCTGCCCAAGATCTGGGTTGTGAGCGTCATCTTGGGCATTCTCCTCGCTATCGGAACTTGGGTCGTTCGTGGAACACTATACCTCCCAAACGGCGGTATCGTCCAGAACTTTGGCTCCGTCCAGGAAGTTTTATTCCTAGAGGTTGCCCTCACCGAGAACTGGCTCATCTTTGTTACGCGAGGCAGCAATAGATGGCCGTCTTGGCAGCTCGTCGGAGCCATCTTCGGAGTGGATGTCATAGCCACCATCTTTTGTCTATTTGGTTGGCTGTCCGGTTCGGGCGAACACGCTACTCCCGCAGGCCACTTCTCGCAGAGTAGCAATGGGTGGACTGACATCGTTACTGTTGTGATCATTTGGCTCTACTCCTTCGGTGTCACTGTCATCATTGCCATTGCGTACTTTCTTCTCAACAAGATTTCTTGGTTGGACAATCTCGGCAGGAAAAACAGGAGCAAGAAGGACACCACCATTGAGAACATCATCGGCCATTTGCAAAAGCTTGCTGTTGAGCATGAGCTGGATGAGAAGACGGGAAAGAACAGATACCTGCTCGTCGAGAAGGCTGGTGATGAAGAGGATGACATCTAGACAGACTCATGAACATCAACGTTGAGGTCATTACCCCATCCAATGTCATCTGACTATTTCATATCATCTTGGTAAATAAAACATCATTTCTCATATCGTTTTGCTTTAGTGATGATACTCAATACCCAATGCCTCTTTGCGTCCTTTGCTGTCGACATCAAGATAGGGCGCTTCGCCCAAACTGCACACCCGGTCACCAGCCCGAGCCGCCTCATAGTCGTATGTCGCGCAATGCATCGTCGATCTATTATCCCAAATTGCACAATCATTCTTGCTCCAGCGATATCTCACTTGAGCATCGTGGTTCTGTGTTACCAGGTTGAAAAGATAGGCAAGCAGCGTGTCGCTCTCGTCCTTAGACAGCCCGTTGATGCGCTTTGTGAAACCCTTGTTGACGTACACCGACTTCCAACCCGTAACGGGGTTCGTTCTGATGAGAGGGTGCACGGCCGAGAGATTGTCGCCTTGGTTCAGGGGAGAGCCACGAATGCCCTTGCGGATTGGGTTGCCCAGGCGAGCTGCCTCGTCGTGGAAGAAGGATGCGTCGTGTGTCGCAGTAAGTCCCTCGAGGAACTTCTTCATCGGCGCCGAAAGTCTGTCATAGATCTCATAACCCGAGGCCCAGAGCTAAGGAGAGGAAATAGTTAGCATGCCGCCGGGTTTAATGTACAACGGGTGTAAGTAGCAGAAGAGCAACGTACCGTATCACCACCAGCTGCCGGTAGTGTGTGGATCTTGAGCATCGCATAGTCTGAAGGGACTTTCTCAAAGGTGCTTTATTCAAGTCAGCATTCTTCCTGAACTTGGGATTCTCCATCCTTTCAATCATGCTTGGGCACATACATATCGCTATGCCAGCCAGCACTGGCAAATCGGCTAACATCACTCAATTGATGCGTCAAACCACCTCCCTTCTTCTGCTTCTCGCTCGAAATAACACTAATTTGATCACCAAGTTCGCTACCCTCCTCAGTCAAAGGATGCACATGCAACCCAGAACTGGCAGGGCAGCCTGCAACCTCTGTGAGTCGAAGCATGAAATCCTTCATCTCCTCCGGAATGACATCCTGGTTCTTAAGGAAAACAACTCCGCGCTGAGAAATAGTGACAGCCAGGTCGCGGATGAGTCGCTCGTCCCATCGCAATAGATCACGGATCTGAAGTCCGTTATATTCGCGACCAATGACAGGGGTGACGTCGAATTGCTGAACATCATCAAGGCTACCCGTGTAAGTCAAAGGCTGCGAGATACGAGGCCTACTCTCCGGATGACCACCAAGGATGTTGTCGCCTAGAGTGGCTTCTCCTTGCGAGTGTTCAATGGATGGCATAATGAAATAGATGAGTAAACTCGACTCAGCGATTCAATTGAAAAGGAATTTGTGCTGAATGAAGGAAGAAGTCGTGTAATTAAGGGTATTGCTGAGGCTCTATTGAAGTCGAAGCGATCTTCCGTAATGGAGATGGAACTTAGTAGTAAACACAAAGGCCGGTACGGTAAGATCAAGCTATTCCCAGAGGGCATCGCAGACCGTGAAATGCAAACAGCTACGTCGAATCACGGCTCTCAGCAAAGACGACATCGGGACTAAATATGGCATGTGAGGAGCTTGGGCACGCGGAGAAAATCTCGGAGAGACGACACCATCTCCGCACCCCCAAACCAGTAGGTGAATTGCCGCTAAACGGGGCCGTTCAGCTACAGATGAGCCAATACGAGAGCCCTAGACTAATATTAGGTTCCTTGTCTAATTGCTATTGCGGGCAACGTCTTGAATCGCTGGCTAGGCTAAGCTAATCCGTACGCCCCCCCTCAAAGTCCATAGCAGCTCAGAGCCAGAACCAGGACCCTGGATTACACCTCGGCCCAGTCATTGACGGTTACCTAAATAGGTTTCATGTCCATCTATGGCGTGCGCGGTCGTGCCACACCTGTTCACCGGGATGCCGCTACATCGCCGCGGAGCATCTTTCGGTAGACTCCTAGTCGATGGTCAAAGAGTATATCTTGACATGAGTCCCCAAGCTCTTCTTGATCATCAGCGACGATCACTTCGATTCTTAGCCGACTGGTCTGTCAACACATCCAAGTTGTTGCCAATTGATCGATAAATCGCCGGTTACACACATCCACGTCCAAGATGGGCAATGCAGACATCGAGGAAAGCTCAGCAGTAGCGGAGCGGGCGTCGGTGGATATCTACAAGACGCAAGTCGGTGTTGGTCGACAGGAACTTCATTCTGCTCTGCCGCCGCATGATACTTACGAAGGTGGTCACCGATGGGACCCGTCAGCTACATGGACGCCAGAGGAGGAGAAGAAGCTGGTGCGAAAGACCGACTTGCGCCTGCTCACTTGGTTATGTTTGATGGTAAAGACCATTCGTTTCATGATCCCAGAAAGTTGAGCCACACTTACACACAGCGCAGTTCTTCGGCCTTCAACTTGATCGCGGCAATCTGAGCAATGCGTTGGCAGATGACCTCTTGACCGACCTCGGCTTGACCACGGATGACTACAACAATGTACGTGAAGAAGAAAAATTACTTGCGAGACAGCTATGTCAGTGGAGCATCTTACTGACTGTGGGTGTAGGGAACGACCATCCAGCTTCTCTGCTTCCTTGCAGCAGAGTTTCCAGTGCAGTTCCTGACGAAAAGATACGGTTTTAAGCGCGTTCTTCCAACTGTATGTGTTCAAAATTTCAGTAGCGATCATAGGGATGAGGCTGACCAGCTGCTGTAGCTGATGGTTTGTTGGGGCCTAGTTTGTAAGTGCTTGAACACAACCACACTCACATCCAAAGATTATCCTAACCACATACATCAATGCAGCGACATTCCAGGCTTTCATGACTGGCAAAGCTGGCTTTTACACCACCCGAGCGCTCATTGGCGCGTTTGAAGGTGGTTTCATCCCAGGTACCATTCTTATGGCAACCTACTTCTACACGTCGAAAGAACTGTCCATCCGCCTCGCCGCGTTCTGGTCCACTCTGAACATTGCAAGTAAGCATTGCTCTCTTCTCAGATAGTCATAGAACAATACTCACATATTCCACCAGGAGTCATTTCTGCTCTGCTAGCTGCCGGTTTATTGGAAATGCGAGGTGTTAATGGCCGTCCCGGATGGTTCTGGCTCCTCCTTCTGGAGGGCCTCCTCACTGTTGTCATCGGTCTCGCCTCGATGGCCTATCTACCAACCTCCCCAACCGGCACCAAGTCACTCATCTGGCGAAACTCTTGGTATACTGAAAGGGAAGAGGTCATCATGATCAACCGCATTCTTCGCGATGACCCCGCAAAAGGCCTCACCGCGCTTAAGGAGCCCGCTACACTCGCCGACGTCAAAGCTGCATGGAGTGATCCCTCTCTCTGGGGGCTGTACTTTGTCGGTCTTGTTGCCTACATTCCTGCAACTCCCGTTCAGGCGTATTTGACGCTTACACTGAAGCGAGTCGGCAAATTCAGCACTCTGGCGAGCAACCTGCTTACTGCACCCTCGGCCGCCCTTCAGATTGCCACCATGCTGGGACTGGCGTATAGCTCCGAGTATTTCAATGAGCGGTCATTTCACTGTCTCTTTGGGGAGATTTGGTCGCTTCCGCTCTTCACCGCTCTGCTTGCAATCCCCGATGGAGGCCACGAATGGGGGCGATTCTCCATTGTTACCTTGATCTCGGGCTATCCCTACTTCCACCCTCTGGTCAGCTCCTGGATCTCTGAGAATTCCTTTGATGTGAAGAAGCGAGCCATCGCCGCAGCCACGTACAACGTAATCGTCCAGATGTAAGTCTTCTGACTCTTTCTGAATTGCTCACCATTGAATCAAATACTGATATCAAACAGTGGAAGTGTGATAGGAAGCCAGATTTATCGTAAATGGGATGCTCCTTACTACAAGAGCGGCAACAAAGTGTGCATCTCCATCCTCTCACTTTCCGTCGTAGTCTTTCTCGTTCAGCGCCAGTATATCATCCACTTGAATAAGAAGAAGGAGGCTGAATGGAATCAAATGACTCCGGAACAGAAGGTCGAGTACCAGACTGACAGGGAGAGAAGAGAACGGGATGGTAACAAGCGAGTCGACTTTCGCTTTGCCTACTAAAATTGAATGGAAATTTCTCTGTATTTAAGCTTGCTGGTCAATCGCGCGACAACGAGCATGCCGTGACTTGGACGATTGCTTTTTGAATGCAGTAATTAACAGATGCGTCTGTTGCCAAGAGATATGGCATGGCATAGCCCAATCTGGTTATGCGACCGTCACTTCTCGGTCGAATCACTCAAGCTCGGACATGGCGTGTTTGAAGTTGTCTTCCACATGTTTGACTACGTGTTCTAAAAAAAAATTGGTTTATTTAGTGAAGCAAAGCTTGTCTTACTCTCGCATCATTATTCATCCGCAAATCCTGGCATGCATCGTGAGCTTCAAACAAGTCTCAGACTCAATTTCTTCACCAGGCCCGCAACCACTTCACCTCCCATCGCGCTCTCAGAAGAAGACTGCCAAAACTACTTCTAGTTACCCAAGCATCGCCAAAATCTCTTCACTACCAACATATCATTCACGATGGGCATCCTTGGACTCACCGCCACCGGCCTCGTCGGCCTTCTACACATCTACATCCTCGTGCTCGAGATGTTTCTCTGGACCGGTCCCCGCGGGCGCAAGACATTCAGGCTGACCGCTGAATTCGCCGAGCAGACCAAGAATCTCGCGGCCAACCAAGGCCTCTACAACGGCTTCCTTTCAGCAGGACTATTCTGGGCACTCATGCACCCAAACCCCGAGTTTGCGACGCAGCTTCAACTCTTCTTCCTTGGCTGCGTGGTTGTGGCTGGCGTCTTCGGCAGTCTAACGGCCAACAAGCGCATCCTCTACGTTCAGGCGACTCCCGCTGCCATTTCCCTCAGTCTCGTTCTGCTAGGTCTATGAAGCCCATATTACATCATTTGAGGGTGGATGGTCCAGAGTCAACCAGCGGTGTAACATTGTCTCTCTCGGAGACGTTTGTCTTGGATTGCCACTTTGCTAGAATGCATTTCGATGGTTATGAGATGAGTTGCAATGATGATAATTCAATTTCAGTAGTTGTCGTTCTGCTGCAAAGTCCCCATTTCTGACTCTCAACTCCTTCGGTGGTTATAATTTGTATGCCTGCCAGAATCTTGCCGTTGTCAATCCAAAGTCGGAAGCTCCTTAGACGAGCTCCATTGACATTGAATGTGTCTTGACATGTACACCAACACCATGTGCGTCCTTCATCCAGTTGTCGCTTTGCGGGTGCGAGATTGAGGACGAACCAACAAAAGCATGGTCTCCCTCGGCGTATTGGAAGAGTATGCCACATATTGGCCTGCAACCTGTTACGGTTCCGTGGCACGTCGTGATGGTGACAATTGCAAGACGCCGAGTGCAATCCAACCAACGCACGAGGCTATTCTCGCCCGGAACCCGTTTGCCTGGAGGGTGACCATTGTTGACACCGTCTTTCTCCCCACATATCGGACCAGTTTCCGTCATCAACAACCGAGGAGGTTCGGGCAACCAGAAGAACCCGTCCAAGTCTTTTGACACGGGGACTCTACTCATTGACGCCTCTTCTCCAGAGCTTCGAGGCAATGCAAAGGCACCAACAATGTCCACACGAGGCAGAGCAGAGTCTGGTTTAAGCCAGGAGCCAAAATTGCCAATGAGGACAGCGTCTTCCATCTCGAGTTGTGTAGAGTCGGTCGCAGAGCCAACTACCTCTTATTTCGGCTTTTTCTCCTCCCATCCCATCTTGCTCTTTTGTACTCCCTTCTTTACTCTTCTTGACCTCTTACTCTGGCACTCTTCGTGGACACTTGACCTCATCTCCCTTATGCTGTCCAACAACCAACTGGCACCCACGGTTCGTCACGAAGCGAACACATGTCGGAACATGGTTAAAGGAAACATGAGCCTGCACGATGCGCTCTCCGCCGTTGCTTCGACGAACTCTACTCATATAGAATCGATACAGCCGAGCAAGAAGTTGAGGCCATGGCCTTGAGGGACGATCGGTACAACTTGATTGCACTCCTCATCTCGCATGGTGTCGACATTAACAGACACCTGGGTCCTGAACACCCGCTTCGCAGTAGGCCTCTTTGGCGGACGTTGTTGGTGTCAAGAGATGTCCAATGCGTCAAGTTACTGCTTGACGCTGGAGCTAGTATGAAGGATACCTTCGTTGAAAACTTTTCTGTTAAGTCTGAGGCTCTCCTTGAGGCGTTTTTAAGTGGTTTAGCGAATTGGATCCTAACAGCCTGAAGAACATCCGCAGCCTCCCGGTCGAAACAGACCTCGAAGCCTACAAAGCCTCGCTACGCCTATTGTTGGACAAGGGCGCCCGTATTGATTCTATGGATGGTGGGCATTCGACTATGGTGGAAACTCGCGTGCGCGTCACTCCAGAAAGGAGGACTCGGGCGCTTGAGGTTCTCATTGAGAACTCAACACGCTGAAATGCTAAATCGGAGTATGTCGAAGCTCTTATGAGCGATTGGAGCACGAATGAAGCCGTACATACGCTGCTAGAGCGTCTCTATGAGAAGTTGTTGAAAGAGGGCGAGACCCTACTTGGTATTACATGATTGGTCTAGTGTGGAGATCTTGTGTCATTCCAGGTGACGATGGCCCAAGCTCCCTTCCGAAATCGCGAAAGAAAAATGTTGGGTCGCGTTGCGTCTCTCAAAGACGGACGACTAAAGTACGCATTGTCAATATGATTGCGGAGGTGAATCATCATGATCCTCAGTCTCCATGCCGCCAATGACTGAATCATGAAGAAGCAATCAGTACCTCCTGGCCTTTGGCGGGCTTTGCGCCTGCCGCCGACACAATCCGTCCTGGCACTGGCACTGGCACGCCGAGGCACCTCCGTCTCCGTCGCGCCTGCCGTCGGATGGAGCAACGCCGACCCGCCGATGATCCGGCCCTTCCACTTGGAACGACCCCTCCCCCGCGTCAGCATCAGCTGTAGAGCTTCTTCTCACCGACAAGCTTCACCTTCTCTCTCTCCCTCTATACCACCATCTGCCTCCCGCCATAACGTACATTCACCTTTTCTCTCCTCCAGCTTCACATCAGCTTCCGCCTCAACCTCCACCCCCCGTTCTATCCTCCCTCGATCTCTTCGCGACCCCGTTCGTCTCACCTCATCATCATTCATTCCTCGTCAGCAGCAGCGATACTGCTCTTACCGCCGAGCCATGTATCGCAACGGATCTGACATCGCCAGCGCCAGCCTCGACGTTAGGCGTGGCCGTGAGGTCCTCCCCAAGAATGTCAAGCCGCTGCACTACGATCTGACCCTCGAGCCGAACTTTGAGACCTTCAAGTATGAGGGCACCGTCGTCATCGACTTTGACGTGGTTGAAGACTCAACCTCAATCGCCCTCAACACTGTGGATCTCGAGATTCATGAGACCGTCGTCGAAGCCAATGGTGCCACCGTCTCGTCCTCACCCACCCTCGATTACAATAAGGATACCCAGACCACGACTATTACCTTCGACCAGACGATTCCTGCGGGGCAAAAGGCAAGGTTGACTCAGCGATTCACTGGCACTCTCAACGATGATATGGCAGGCTTCTACCGGTCGTCGTACAAGGACGAGCAGGGCAACACCAAGTACATCGCCACAACTCAGTTCGAGGCCACTGATGCCCGTCGTGCATTCCCTTGTCTTGACGAGCCGGCTCTCAAGGCGACATTCACCGTGACTCTGATCGCTGACCACGAGTTGGTTTGCCTGGGTAACATGGATGTTGCCTCCGAAAAAGACGTCAATTCCAAGGCAACTGGCAAGAAGCGCAAGGCCATCACTTACAACAAGACCCCTATCATGTCCACCTACCTCCTGGCTTTCGTTATTGGTGACCTCAAGTCTTACGAGACGAACAACTTCCGAGTTCCAATTCGCGTTTGGTGTACCCCCGACCAGAATCTCGAGCATGCTGTCTTTTCAGCCGAGCTCGGCGCGAGGACACTCGAATTCTACGAGAAGCAGTTTGGCAGCCAATATCCCCTTCCCAAGATGGACATGGTGGCGGTACCCGATTTCGCCGCTGGCGCAATGGAGAACTGGGGCCTCATCACTTACAGAGTTGTCGACCTTCTCCTAGACGAGAAGACCAGCAGTGCCACGACCAGGAAGCGTGTCGCCGAGGTTGTACAGCACGAGTTGGCTCATCAGTGGTTCGGCAACCTGGTTACGATGGACTTCTGGGATGGTTTGTGGTTGAAGGAAGGATTTGCCACCTGGATGTCATGGTATTCTTCCAATGCCTTCTACCCCGAGTGGAGAATCTGGGACGGCTACGTTATTGATGACCTACGATCTGCCTTGAGTCTCGATTCGCTGCGCAGCTCCCATCCCATCGAGGTACCTGTCAAGCGCGCGGATGAGATCAACCAGATCTTTGATGCCATCTCGTATGAGAAGGGCTCTTGTGTTTTGCGCATGATTTCCAAGTACCTTGGTGAGGACGTCTTCCTTGAAGGTGTCCGACGCTACCTCAAAAAGCATGCCTATGGCAATACCGAAACTACCGACCTCTGGGCAGCACTCAGTGAAGCCAGTGGCAAGGATGTCGAACGTGTGGCGGATATTTGGACCAAGAAGGTTGGCTACCCCGTCGTGGCAGTCACCGAAGACGAGTCCAAGGGCACAATCCATGTCAAGCAGAACCGCTTCCTTAGAACAGCCGATGTCAAGCCAGAGGAGGACGAAGTTATGTATCCTGTCTTCCTCAACCTTCGAACCAAGGACGGCCTCCAAGAGGATCTTGCACTCAACTCAAGGGAGGCCGACTTCAAGGTGCCAGATTTTGACTTCTTCAAGGTCAACTCGGGTCACTCAGGTATCTACCGCACTTCGTACACAGCAGATCGACTCCAAAAGCTTGGCCAAAACGCAAAGGCAGGCCTCTTGGGCGTTGAAGACAGAGCTGGCATGATTGCTGACGCTGGCGCCCTTGCTGCTGCTGGATATCAGAAGACGTCAGGCTTGCTATCTCTCCTCCAAGGCTTTGACTCTGAGAACGAGTTCATCGTCTGGGATGAAATCACTCTTCGCGTCGGCTCCCTACGGGACGCCTGGATCTTTGAGGATGAAAAAGTCACCAAGGCTCTAAAGGCTTTCCAGAGAGACCTGGTCAGCAAGAAGGCCAACGAACTTGGGTGGGATATCACCGACGCCGACGACCACATGACCCAGCGTTTGAAGGGTCTCATGTTTGGCAAGGCCGCTCTGGTGGAAGACGAGCCCACCAAGAAGGCGGCATTCGAAATGTTCGACAAGTTTATCAAGGGCGACCGAGATGCCCTTCAGCCTAACCTGCGATCCAGCGTTTTTGCTGTCGTGTTGGCTTATGGAGGCGAGGCTGAGTACAACGCCATGCTCAAGGAGTACGAGACGGCCAAGCAGAGCAGCGAGCGAAACACGGCTCTCCGATCGCTTGGTTTTGCCCAGGACCCCGCGCTCATTAAGCGCACCCTGGAGTACTCGCTCAGTGATCAGGTGAAGACGCAGGATCTGTACATGCCTCTCAGCGCGCTCCGCACGCACAAGGAGGGCATCTTGGCACTCTGGGCCTGGGTCAAAGAGAATTGGGACGTGCTCACCAAACGGCTACCACCTGGAATGTCGCTCTTGGGTGATATTGTGTCTATCTCGACAAGCTCCTTCACTCAGATCGACCAGACGGCGGATGTGAAACGCTTCTTTGATAAGAAGGGCACTAAGGGCTTCGACCTCGAGCTAGCACAGAGTCTTGATGCCACCAAGGCCAAACAAAATTGGCTGGCAAGAGACCGAGAGGTTGTCAAGCAGTGGCTCAGTGACAACAAGTACCTGTAGAATAGAAATATTAGAAAGGGCGAAGTATGATGGTCGAGATATCACCAGCATAGCCATGAAAGAAGAAGGCAAATACCAATAGACGTTGACTAATTACTAAAGTGTCTAGACTCAGAGTGATGCACCCTTCCTATGAACCCTTTTTCCTAGACCCCACAGCGCACAACACCCTCATTTGCCCTTGGATTAAGGAGTGATAACATTCCAAACGGTGAACGGATTAAGGAAACCTCTCAGGGACTGTTATCTCGTTGCACAGTCGAGTGAAGCCTATGCTATCTAGAGAAACAAGGTCATCAAGTAAAAGAACAAGATATTTCTTTGTCTGTTATACATGTACAAGTATACACGGTCGTACACCACTCCTCATATCCCTATTCACACCCTCTCTCCCATCTTTTATCTCCTTTAAGCCTTGCCAGTCAACCAATCCCGCTCCATATTCTTGCCCAGTCCTGCCGTGCCGGTAACAGGCAGATCACGCTTCCGCAGCTCCTCTTCAATGACCTTCCATCGGCCAACAGCGACCTCGCGATCGATCGGGCCAATCTTCTTGCTGTGCACCTTCACATTAGGCAGCGTGGGAAGGTCGCTCCGGTCCTCGAGAATCTCGGCGAGCTTCTTGCCGCGCTTGGTGGGGCTGACGGTCAGGGTGAGGAGATGCTGGGCTGTGCGGGCGGCTCCGAGCTTGACGTCGGGGATGAGGCGGCCGCTAAGTTGGTAGAGACGCTTGCGGATCTAGATGAAGAATGTTAGTAAAGGGTGCCGTGTGGTGGGCTGTAGGTTGGGGAGACGTACGGCAAACTTGAGGTGGTCGTTGAGGGTGACGGTCTTCCACGAGGCATCCCACGCCTTGACAATCTCCCGAGCCTCCTCAACAGAGATCTTGGCCACCAGCTCAGGCTCCCCGGCGTCGCCCGTCAGCCGTCCAGTAACAGCCGACAGGTCACCCTTGAGCGTAGCCTTTCCGTCCTGGACCTGAAGGTCAACAGCAAGAGTCTGGTCCAGCTCGCTCCTGTCACTGGCGCGCCACTTCTTGGCCACCAACCCCTCGAGCAATCCCGCCTCCTGCAGCGCCAGGGCCTCGACGACGGCCTGGCGCAGAAACACCTCCAGCACAGCCTTATCCTGCACTCGGTCTGCACTGCCGAAGCCGCGGAACTCGCTCTCCTCGCCCCAGTGGCCAGGCTGCTCCCACCACGTCTTGAGCGGCGCAACCTCCTCCAGGCCGTCGATTGTGGTCGCGGGCGTGTACGAGGGGTCGAGGGACTGGATCTCCTTCTCGGTCACGGCCTCACTGCGGCTCGGGGGCAGCACAAGACGAGACTGCTGCACGGCGTAGGGGGTCCGGTCGGTTCGCGGCTGAAAGTCCCGTGCCTCCGCGGGCAGATTCGAAGGGTCCTCGGGCTCCATGCGCTGTGTGTAAGGGTCCTCGGGGCCAGGGGCGTCGCCCTTCCAGAGCTTGCCACGGATCCATTCCGTGTTCTTGCCAGCGTGGACGGGGGATGAAGTCGAGAAGGCGGCGCGGGCGACGAAGGGGGCGCGATTGACGCATGTTGAGGACGTAACGGCCGATTGCAGGGAGGAAAGACCCCGCACCCGCGGTATTCGGGGCATTGTGAGGGAAGATAGGGTTAGATGTGATTTCTTGAGGTCGAGAAGAAATCGAGAGGATGGGAAAGGGAACTTTTTCCAGGTGGTTGCATTAGCCAATGGGAGCGAACGAGGCTGAGGTGGGCCTGAAGTTTGACCCACTTGTCGCCGACTTGTCGATAGCCTCAAGTGAGTGACGTGCGACCTTCATGATTTGAGGAGCTCTTCAAGAACCTTCATCTGGTACTCGGAAACTCGTCGCAATGGCGCGCTTATCCCTTGTTATTCTCCTAATAGGAGCATTCATTTCGCTAGCGGCAGCTTGTACGTGCAACTCCTACTGACCCTCAACACTGGCTAACATATCCCAGCCGCGCCGACCTTTTGCAAATGCACCTGTTTCAAGAACAGCACCATCATCCCCCTCGGCCCCAAAAACGAAGCATCCTCCTCCCAACTCCGCCGCGCCGTCCTCGACATCCCCTCCCACGAACCCCAGATCCGATCAACCCCACAGCCGCGCTCCAAGTCCAAGTCATGCTCCGAGTGCACCAAGGCCTTCTGCCTCAAGCAGGGCATCAGCTTCTGCAAGGACGCGACAGAGGAAAACGTCTTCACTGTTTGCTTCCAGCGGGACAGCAACAAGGATAAGATCATCGTGTGGGGGTTCATCATCGGCACTGTGGGCTTGTTGGGCTGGGCGGCGTTCAAGAAGGTTGTTGCGTGGCGGGAGGGAACGGGGCTGGGGAGGCAGAGCGCCAACTATGCTCCGATGCCAGGGACTTTTCGATGAGGTCACGAGCAATGTGCTGCAGCATGGCTGAACTATATTCAACGAGCTGCGATATGTTACGACTTTTCTGTTATGGGATGGTATAGATGGGAGTTTGGAGTTGGGTGGGATATCATGATTGTGACCTAGAGGTAGTCTACGAGTTTTCAACTGCAACCGTTATACAGCAACACAGTGCTATAAGCCAGGTGTTGTATGTGGACATGTTCGAACAGAGCAAATCCATCGTAACAATTTCATGCAACCTAGCGCCAATTTTTCCAGGTCCCGACGTTTTCCGCGGAAGTCTAAGTCAATAACTCCCTAACCCGGCCATCACAGCTCAACTAGGACCTTCCCTAGCATGGACTTCATAAACGAAAACACCAATTCCTATTTCCCGAGGCATATCCCCTTACGCTGCAGGGGCAACCATCTAAGCGCCGTTTGCCTCACGACGGGCACGCACTGCCTCGGCAAGATCCTCAAGCACAGTGACGGTATCCTCCCAGTTGATGCAGGCATCGGTGATACTGACACCACGCTCCAAGGCACCAGGGCCCTCAGCAGGAACCTTCTGGTTGCCCTCGCCAATGTTTGACTCGATCATGACACCAATAATAGCCTTCTCACCCTCACGGAGCTGGTCACCGACGACCTTGGCCACCTTGGGCTGGTTCTTGTGGTTCTTCTGGGAGTTACCTGATGAAAGTCAGTGCATGCTCTCGAGAGAGGGGAAAACATAACGAAGGGAACGAACCGTGAGAGCAGTCGACCATGATTGCCAGCTTTTGTTTTTTGTCCTGCAGAGTCTTCTTGGCAGCCTGGACGCTCTCCTTGTCGTAGTTGGTACCCTTGGTTCCACCACGGAGGATAACGAAGCAGTGCTCGTTACCTGCGGTGCGGGTAATGGCAGCCAGACCTTGCTTGGTCACACCCATGAAGTGGTGCTGAGCAGCAGCAGCGCCAATCGCGTCAATAGCAACACCAAGGCTACCATCTGTGCCGTTCTTGAAGCCGACGGGGAAAGACAGACCGGAAGCCAGCTCACGGTGAAGCTGGGACTCGGTGGTACGAGCACCGATGGCACCCACTGAAATACAGTCGGCAAGGAACTGGGGAGAGATGGTGTCGAGCATTTCGGAAGCAATTGGCAGGCCCCGACTGGTCAGATCGACAAAGAGCTGCCGAGAGACTCGGAGGCCCTTGTTAATCTTGAAGGAGTTGTCGATATCGGGGTCGTTGATGAGACCTTTCCAGCCAACGGTTGTTCGAGGCTTCTCAAGGTACGCACGCATCACAACGCAAAGGTCGTCAGAGAGCTTGTCTGACAGCTCCTTGAGTCGGGCGGCGTATTCATGGGCGGCGGCGGGGTCGTGAATGGAACAGGGTCCGACGATGACGAGAAGTCTGTCGCTGGTGCCGAGGACGATGTCGGCAGCATCTTGGCGACCCTTGACAACCGCTTTGGTGCCAGCTTCAGTGAGGGGAATCTCGGAGGTGAGAAGAGCAGGAGGGATCAAAGGGTCCTGTCCGAGGACTGGGGGGGTCAAAGTTAGCCAATTGGTCTCTGTGTTCCACAAGCAATGCCATGCAGCTACAATGAAAACGCAGCGAGAGGAGAAGCGCATATGGGAACGGGAGAGCATAGTAGGGCCGGCGCATTCGACCGCATACTTCTGCACCCGAGCCCTAGAACGCTACTCCATACTTAATCCGACGACGTCTTTCGAATGATCTATCCAGTCGAACGCCCATCGTGAAAGAAGTTTGACACAGCATCATAAGTCTTTCGCAAACCCATCACCAATAGTATAGGGAGGATAGAGGAACAAGACCCGAGACAACAGCAGCAGTAACTCACCTCTGGTATCATCGGCAGAAATCGGGGCCATTTCGACTGAAGGCATTGTGAATATGTGAGCTGTGGTGTTCTCTTGAATAATGGAAATTTGGATTTGGAGGGGTTTGGTTTACTTCGGTGAGCAAGGTGGGGGAAGCGGTATGTAGTCTAGTATTTAGTGCACCTCCGGTGAGCGAGACGGAGTAGGCGATTACGATCGAGATCCGATGTGTAGATAAACCTTCAGCAGAGACGCCACGAGGCTGAAGTTGAGAGTCGATGATGAAGGATGAAGTGCAAGGTGGAAGTATAAGTGAAGAGATCAAGACGCTGCCCAAGTACACCCAATTTTTCCTTGCGTGACTCAACCTGAATGGAGGAAGCAGCGGGAGGCGATCGGAGCAGCTTCGGAGGGGACCCCACCGAGGGGTCACTCTGGCCACTACGTCAGGTTCTAGAATTTTGCAATTGCCAATGGTCCAAGCTCAATTGGCTCCGGTGCAACTCCGTGAGAAGAGCTATTTATGATGTGAATTTGAGTTGATAAACTCAGAAGAGCTGCTAGTTCTCGCTTTGATTGTCTTATTTCTCCTAGGCTCTCTTGCCTCCCCAACAGCTTAATAGACACGCCTCCTATCTCGGAGGTTCATTGTTGGGATGGATACAAGGAACGGATGATCTGTTTGACCGCTGTCCAGTTCACCTTGTGTGGGATAAAACATAGGAATGGCCATTCATGCCATAACTCCTCTAAGACTACATAAGCTGTGGAAGATAAGGCCTGGTTGATAGTAAAGGGCCTTTATCCATATTATGGAAATTTTAAACTCAATTCAGGACCTCATCATGGTAGTTGAATCAATGAGCTACGGTCAAAGGGTCGCCATGATACTGGTGGGCTAGTCTTGTGTTTTTTGTCCCCCACCGGTTCACCTCTTTAACTACCGGAAGGGTGCAACCCGCCACGGGTAGCTTGTGTATGAGTGGTCACTGTTCAATAGCAGCGCATTGGATGTTGCCCTCTGCCCATTCAGGCTTCACGGTGATACCGGGTGGTGCGCGACAAAGCACCTGAATGAGATACCACGACATAGGGATCAAAGGAGAACAGGCTCATGGCCAAACATTAAAGCAATAAGCACTGATACGATAGAGATGATCAATTCAGGGTTCGATCTCGCTGTTTCCATGTGACCGTGCTACCTACTTCACTTTTTGGTTGAGAATATTGGTTTCGGGCTTGCGGAGACAGACAGTCGTGGTCTCCGGCTCAAGGGTCCCGGCTCCCGAAGAAGTACTACCGGTAATTTAGTGCCCATCCTTTCCCATCCATACTGTACAGTAGCACACCAATTGACGCCTCTCGAAAACCAACGTGAACAAACAGATGTGAATCGTATCTTCTTGGAGCGTACATTCAATGCGGATAGGAATTACTGCTCCGCGAGATGGAAAAGGGGCAAACGTCGATGTGACCTCGGTATGTAGAATGATATTATGCTATGGCCTCGCGGTATCGTGGCTGCTAGCAGATCCCACCCATTGCACTCAGTCTCGAGGATCCCTCGTAACCCCGAGGAATGTGTGTTACCGTTCAGTGCCGTTGAAGCAAAACAGACCCGACAGTTCGTCTAAATTTGGATGAGAGATCCCGGTCAAGACATGGCCTTGCACTGAGGTACGGTGATCTGTCGGGACAACACTACCCTAAATCATAGCATGGTATGGAACAGTCTCAGACCCTTTTGAGCCAATGCTGTGTCGTTTGCGACGTCTCAGAGAACTTGTGCTCTGCTGAGACGACAGCCAACCAAGCGAAACACAGCTGAAACTCGAGGCACGGAATTCAGTAGAGAATCTGACAGCTCTGACAACTCTCGTCAAACAATGTGAACCGCGTCGTGTCTGAGCGACTCGAATACGTAGCGCATGGTTGGCGTTCTCTGGTCGGGTCTGATGGTCCGTGAGACCCTTGTTTTCTGCCCAGTCCTCCACCTCGGGCTGTCCACTGAGCCCGCCACGCCCGCCCTCAATTCTCGTGATGATGAGAATGACAGATCCTGGAAAACCATGACCTGACGGAGGAAAAGCATTAATACCCTACCTACCCTTACCCTTTTGGCCAGTGTGACGCTCGGATGCTCGGCGACCAAGGACCACGTAGTAGAGAAGAATGGATGCCTCGAGGCCCCAGCATGAATAAACAAATGGAATCGGATCGTCTGGTGTGAGACGCGCCATGGCGTTCTCCATGCGAACTTTCATCCTCATTCTTCCACATACACTGACCCCTTTTCCCATTCTTTTCCAGGTGTGATCTTTTTGTAATTCAACCTCCAGTTCTACTGCCAGTCTTTTATTGAGCCATTCAGAGTGCTCTCGTTTCACACATTGCTATTATTTGTTTTGTTAATACCTAATTCGTCGTTTGCACTGTTCTTTTCATCGTGCTCCTTTTCGTCACCTCCAGTACCAACGGATCTACAATAGGTGTAAGCGACTAAAACCAACCAGCCACCAACGAAAAGAAGCCGCCTTTTGCATCTTCAAGACATTCTCCATCATCGTCTTTTCCGACTCCTTTTACTGTCTCACTCTTTTATCATTATTTTCTTTCCCATCTTTCTCTCTTTATTCGCTGGTCGTCACCTGAAAGATTGACGCTCAGCCCAGCCCGGCCAAAAAACCCCCAGCCTCCGCCCTACGCCTTCGCCCGCCGGCTGCCTGCCTGCGTTCCAGGTTCCTTCCCCCTCACAGCCTCCGGTCCACTACCCGTGCCTTCCTTCGCCGACCACAGGGCCGCCACCTTCCTTTGTGAACTCAACTCTAACGACTCTCTCACGCCCACTCAGTTCTCGTCAACTCAGTCCAGCCTCTTCACTTCTTCATTGACTTTATCGCATACATATTCTCACGGCAACACCATTCCTTGCTGCCCTGACTTGGATCATCTCGTTATTACATCGCCTTGCGTCGGATACCCCCGCGATACGAATTCCCAAGGGACTTTGGCTCCCTCGTCTACTCCACTTGCATTAACACGCAGGGTCCAACAGCAGCGTCGACATCACTTGATCCAGCTGCTCGGGTTTCTCCAGTCTTTCTGGCAGATATACTTTTCTCTTTTTTGGCAGTGCATCGGAAACCTGCAAGCTCAGAGCATCATGTTTGCTGTTCAATCTGGGCTGGACCAGCGGAAACGGGCTCGAGAGGAGGAAGAGCTCGCCAATGCCAATGGCTCTATGAGCTTCGGTGAGCACCGAAACGTGAGTTTGCCCGTTACAATCTTGTTCTGTTACTCCTTTCTGAGCATCGAGTACTGACCATCTTGCAGAAACGAGTCCAGTGTCTTCCTCTCCGCACCTCTCCCCGAGTCTCGCAACAATGGCTGTCCCATTCGTCCATGACCCCCCAAAACTCCGATTCTGACGAGCAGTTCCGACAAAACAACTTCTCACAGTGGTCTTCGACAACGGGCATGCCACCACATCCTCAGCAGTATTCCGAGATGGACATGACGGGGACGAGCGCCTCTCTTCAGCAGCAGCATGGCCCGGGCCGATTGGACGCCGTGCAGGCCGAGTCTGACAATGCCAACGGGCGCATGCCCACCCCAATCCAGCCCAGTTTCGCCGCTCAGGTTAGAGGTCAGCAGTGCGAGTGGGCAGGTCCAGGCCCGATTGTGACAAATGTCAGCGGTGCTGTGGACCACGGCCATCATCAGACCGGCTTCACTGACGATCAATGCGTACCTCGCACCATGGCCTCGGGCTGGCAGGCCGTTCAGAACAATCGACGTCTTCCCTCTCCGATTTCCGAGTGTGACGACTCTATGGCCGGCCAACCCATCACCCCCACCGTGATGGAGTTTGATATCAGTGCCCAGGGCAATATCACGCCGGGCATGGAGCTTCCCAATATGTCCATTGAGCCTTCACCTCCCCACGAGATGGAGCATCCCAATGCGATGATGGACATCGAGTCACATTCTGCAGCACAATCAGCCGATGCTGACGGTGATCCAACAACCCCTTCTTCTCGTAGGGGTCACATTCGCAGCAGACACACCGTCAACAACTGGACATGGCAACCCGGCATGAAGAAGAGTTTCAGTATTGGATATCGAGCAGACTGTGAAAAGTGTCGTCTCAAGGTCCCAGGCCACTTCAACCACATCATCATTTCCTAGGGGAAAGAGAAGATTATCGTGGATCCTCGCGAGCACTCTTCGCTGTAGGACAGTGGCGTGAGACCACTGAATTGGAGAGCAAAGCGGGAAGAACTCAAAAGTCTAGTCACGGCTGTTGAAACTCCAGGCTCGCAGCCGGCGGCTTGCATGACGGAACACAAACTTTGCGAATCGCATCCTGCTTGCCTAAGGGAAACTTAGAAGGCCTCGAACTGCAAAAGAGTATTGCGAGATAGGCAGAAACCGATCCGATGGAAATCCGGCTCAATTTGGATGAGAGGCTAGTCCTGGGCCATATTCCCGTACTAGCGGAGTACAAAAAGCGTTGGGTTTTGGAACTGCTCGTTCATATTGTGCTTGGCCCGAGATTGGCCATGGAAATACGGTCATTAACTTTACTTTGTCTGTTTTTATTTTGGCGTCATGGATCTGGAGCAAGCGGTTATAAGGGTAGCGTTTGGTCAGTACGTACAGCATATCGATCACCCACATGGAAAAGGGGATCGAGACTCAGTAATACGATCTGTAGATCGTTAGGTATGGAAAAATGGAAATACCACAGTATCGGTAATGTCAATACAACATATAATGGAGCTTTCGACGAGCTCACGAATAGGAGAACATGAATGGTTGGTCTGAGGTGATACGAAGAAAAAAACGACTTGGTTAATCGCTTGGTATTTTGAACAGATATGGTAAAGTAGGGCTTGTTTCCCCTTGATGGTACATACAAGATGGTCCCCCGACGCCGTCTAATGCACTGCCAATCTACACGATATGATACACTTCTTTATAGGCCCCATCACGTACACTCACCCTATAGTCCCTTGCGTTGCCAGTCGTTCGCCTTTCCAATAATCTTGTCACGCCGCTCACCAAAACTTCCACCAAGACTTCTTGTCAGGAGCCGGGCCTCCCGCCGTCTCGAGACCCAGATGGTCCAGCCTGCCTCCCCTCCGCTGGTTCTCCTTCTCCCTCTCCCAAGCCTCGCGGGTCTTGTTCTCGATCGAGCGCACTAGATCACTCTCGCGCATACCCGTAGCGTCGTCCTCTTCGCTCAGACTCTCGTAGCCCAGACGCTCCTGTGACGAGCCCACATCCTCGCCCTGCTCCTCGCGCCCCAGCATGCTGGAGAAGATACCCATGACACCCTTGCCTCCTGACTTGGCTGCACCGTCCTCGCTCTTGCCCTCGAGGGCGGGTTTGACGTGCTCCTCAAAGTGTGTGCGGTGCAAGGGCGCGGAGAGTAGAGGCGGTAGCTTCTCGCCCTTGGCTTCGGCCTCGCTGTTGGCTTCTTCGACGAGGAGGATCTGCTCCTCGGTGGCATCGCCCTTGAGATAGGCGAGACGGGCGACGGCGAGCTCGTCGGCTTCGAATTTCTTCTGGGCCTCGACCCATTCGGCGCGGCGGGCGCGGTTGTATCGGAGCATGTCCCAGACGGAGTAGATGGAGACTACACCAGCAACAGCTATTATCTGTCAGCGACCTGGCCATTCTTACTCTCCCTCCTTTCTCAGACAGATAGCATACCCGTGAATAACACAATGCCCCCAACTGTCCATCGGTGCGCAACATCGAGGAATCTCCGCGAGGCATCAATGAACTTGTCCGTCTTGCTAATCTGAGCCTTCTGCGCAGCAAGATGCGCCAGCCGCAACCTCCTCACGCGCTGCTCGGGCGACTCGCCAGGGATGCGCGGCGCCTTGGGCGTAGCGACGGACCCGCCAGCCGTCTTTGAGGTTGCGTGGGGGATGGTGGACGTGAAGCGGGTTGCGTCCTTGACGCTCCTGGGGCCCATCCTGGAGGCCATTGCTGATTGTTGGAAACTTTCGACAACGGCGATTGCTGATTTGCGAGGGCTGGAAATGGAGAGGACGGCCGGCGACCGTTGTCGAATTGCGTCGTGGGTCTCGGGGGGGAGAAGCTCGGGATGGATGGAAGTGGTGTCATGAGATTTTTCGGGCGTTGCAAGGGACGGGTTGAATTGCCGGTCTCTGATTGGTACGGAGTAGCTTCGGGTGAGAGGAGGTGAACCTCTTGTAATGAGCCTTACTTGCTGAGGATTGTCGATGAGGGATGACACGAATATCGAGGCAGTTATGAGGTGAGTGAATCACTACGAGCTTGGGTAGGTCTGTTGACATCGAGATATGGCTTGAATGTAGCACGGTTCAAGTTTGTAGCATTAATTGGAAGGCCGCTCACAGGCAGAAATGCCATACCGAGCGGATGTCGCAAACAGATTTACGTATTTCAACATGACAAGAAGGGATTCAATGAGCAAGGCAAGGCTCAGAGTGACTATGGAAGAATCTGTTCGCATCGTACAAGAGGAGGGCGAATGCATGCAGTCAGAGCAGATGATGACCTAACACGATGGATGTTGCGAAGAGAACAATGTGCCTACAGCGAGCGGGTCACATCGACTCGAATCAACCACGGTGAGTTGACATATTCACAAGGCGAGGGCCATATCCATGGCTTTAGACAGCATTTCGGCGTACAGGATGCATTCAAGCACAACTTTTCGGCCACGAACTGCCTCACATGACTCTTCTTCATGCCGTCACGTAAAGCGACGCACACAATGAAAAGATGGTTATAAATCAAAAATTACACCCCCCATGGCCCCGAAGGACAATGGAGCGTGGAGCGACTCCGCGCTGTGCAATGCAGGCCTTCCACGCTGATTTCCCTCATTCTTGAGCGAGGCAAATCGGAATAAGGTAAGTATGAAGAAGAAAGAGAAAAACAAGCAAAGGGTGGTGGCGAGGCGAGAATTTATAGATTCTGGAAGGAGGTATTGGTGCCTTGGGATTTAGGCTGGCGATAGATGCCTGGGGCCGAGGGAGATTGGATTCTCGGGTGCATGGACTGCCTAATTTCGGGCCTGCACTGAAGCACGCAGGTGCATCGGACTTCACGAGAGTGTATTGAGCACTTAGTTTGCGTATTGCATTTTGTATTGACGTCTCAAGGACAAACATCCGACTTCTATTGAACCACAAATCTCAACATTTAAACACTACAGATAGTTCTCGGGCATCTTTTCCGACGCACCTTAACTAATACAACCCACACATAGCTAGGATGACAGCATCTGACCCTTGCTCGGCATTCACGTCTCCAACATACCCCAAAACTCCATATCCAATCCGGGTGAGAACAGCAGGACTCTCTCCTTCAACGTGTACACTATCAGGAGTGAAAACTCTCGACTCACGAACCGAATTGGTGCCCGTCACATACCAAGCGTCCCCAGGCGCGACATTCTTCACAAAGACGGCCTTTTGGCTGTATTCTGACGGAAGCTTCTCGGCCATGTCCTCAGCAACCGCCTCGCGGTTTAGCACGACGGTTGTCCTATGATATGAAACCACCTCCCACGGCAAGCCTGCTCTCGCCCAGAAGTTTTTGAAGTTCATTAGGTTGGCAAAGGCTGGGAAATGACCCATGACCACCGCTCTCCCGCCACAGCGCACATACTCCAAGACTGCATCCCACACACGTGCGTTGTCAGGTATGGTTATGGCTTCGTCGGTGACGAGAACGGCTGACGGCTTTGGCTGTTTTGAAAGCAACGAAATGGCGGAACCTGCCTCCCGAGCACGCTGAAAGTTGACTTTTGATCTAATTCCTTTGAGGAGAGAGGCATACATGTCATCAAAGATAGACATGTAGTTGAGGGAGATCGATAGGACCCATTGTTCCGTTGTGTGATTTGCCGTCATGATCAGGATCTGGCTCTCGTTTTTGACATTTGACGTGCAGATATTGGAAATGATTTCCTACAATTCGGTTGCAAAACGCAGTTCGAATTTGTGTTCACATCTCAGACAATATAGTATCCATTGTAACAATCAAATGCTAGTACAAACGGATACTGTCGGCCTTCAAAATAAAAACTGCTGCAGGGGTCGTCAGAACCTGAGCGGCAGGCATCTCGGAATGTAACAGCATGGTTCAAATCGGGGATCGCCACAACGATTTTCCGTTTCTGAAGACGCCATGAATTTTCCCACGGGCAGGAACACCCTGCGCTAACAATTTTGCAAGCCAAGCGCAACACAGCACGTGACCCACACCTCAGTGCTCGAAACCCCCACTAGCCCTTGTAACTAGGGCTCAACCCCTTCTTGGAATTTGTCAAGCCTCAACCCTCCGAAATTTCCACGCCTCACGACCCGACCGACCATCGACAATCGGAGCACGTTTGATCGCAAGCAGACACAATGGTATGGATATGCGCGCCCAATGCGATACTCATCGTCGCCCTCGCCAGCATCTACTGACTGTTTCTCCCACAGGCGATCAAGCACAACCAGAAGCTTCTCAAGAACCGTGAGCATCCACCGACGACAAGCGACGATATCAAAAACTCCAGCAACTGACCCCTCGTACAGATTTCCGCAAGGATTGGCAGCGCCGGGTTCGAACCCACTTCGACCAGGTATGGCGACGCCCGACGAGAAACGCTGCCGTCGTGACTCGGAAATATTAACTCTGGAATAGCCCGGCAAGAAGTCGCGGAGACGCACTGCCCGCCAGGCCAAGGCCGCTGCCCTCGCTCCCCGTCCCGTCGACAAGCTCCGACCTATTGTGCGATGCCCTACCATCAAGTACAACCGTCGTGTCCGTTCCGGCCGCGGTTTCACCCTGGCTGAGCTCAAGGTATGATTCTGCTGGTGTTTTTCGATCGAGCCAAGTTTGCACAGCCGACAAGAGAAACATGGTCAAAAAATGATCCATAAATCTAACAATTTCGCAGGAGGCTGGTATTCCCAAGGCCTTCGCTTCCACCATCGGTATCTCCGTCGATTCCCGCCGACAGAACCTCAGCGAGGAGTCCCTGGCCACCAACGTCGCCCGCCTCAAGGCCTACCAGGAGCGATTGATCCTCCTCCCCCGCCGATCCAACGCCCCCAAGAAGGGTGACACCAAGACCGACGTGTCCAAGGTCGAGAGGGCCTCCCTCGTCTCCGCTGCCTTCCCCATTGCCGCCACCGACCTGGCTGTCAAGGAGATCAAGAAGAGCGAGATGCCCTCAGCCATCGAGGCCGGTGCTTACCGAACCCTCCGTGTCGCCCGAAGCAACGCCCGATACGAGGGTGCCCGACAGAAGCGTGTGCGGGATGCGGCTGAGGCCGAGACGGCTAAGAAATAAACTTGCAAAAAGGGAACTGGTGTTTGAGGGTTTTGCTCTTTGCGTCTCTAAGGGAGGGGCAACGTCGGTTCGAGGCTCTGATGAAAGGCTTGGCCGGGTTTGGAGGGATGATACTCTAGGTCCAGCTCAAGAAATTTACTGCATGATCACCGGCTTTGTTCTGTAATCGGTTGGTCAATGGATGCATCGCGTGTGCAAGGTGTCTGCTTTGTCAAAAGTTATCCTTTCTGGTTCTGATCTGCTCCCAGTGCTCTATTTGTTTCATTCTGAGTGATTTGACTTATTTCTTCCGTGTCTGTACCACCGAGTACCTAAGCTTGTGTTTATCAGTTGTTTCTAATCTGAGATATGAATGTCCCCCTAGATTTCCGTCTTGCTTGGTGCAAGCAACTCTGTGCCCTGTCTGATCAAGTCCTGCAACAAGGCCAACTGCGTTGACTCCAGGTTCTCTCCATTCTTCATAATCTCTGTGCACAAAACCAAGCAATTCTCCCTGTCCACCTTGGCGATACTAGCCTGCTGCTTCGGATCGACTTGCTGGGGTTCAAGGTCTAATCCTTCTGGAATGGCCGGAGCAGCTTCGAGCTGAGCAGCTTGTTCTCTGTTTGGTGCCGCTTCGCCCGTAACTGCACAACTCAGAGCATCAGCCGACCCCGAAACAGCGAGGACACTGGTGACGATCCGAGCACCGTCTTTGGACCGTGACATGAGGGCAAAGACAAACCATGCCTCTGATCTCAGGATGGGCCATTTCTCCTGAGTGATGAGGAATGAAAGCGTCTTGGACAAGTCATGCTTGGCGTAAAACAAGCTCCTTATCTGGTTCTCCTTGCCATCATCGGAGGTCTCAGCGACGGAGCCATCATGCAGGGTCTTCCACTCTGGAAGAGCCTCGTCAACAAGCGTCGTATGAAGTACACGGCAAATAGCAGCAACGCTACGCGCGGCCTCAAGCCTCGTCGGCTCCGCATCAGATCTATCAAACAGGGAGATAATGTCATGAGTGCTCGTGTGCTGGCTCGACGAGTCTCCAGACTCTACCGTCCGAGGTGCACAAATTCGGCGAACATTTGCTGCGCAGTTGACGAGAAGCAGGCGAACAAGTGAAACAGCGGAGAACTGAACCTGAGGTAGAGTATCGATAGTCAAGATCCGGGGGACACTTGTGGGTTCCAGCAGATCGCCGAGCAATGCCTTGTTCTGGACAGGAATAGCGAGGTTCTTGAGAAACGAAATCGCCGAATGGAGCCGTTGCGCGTCGGTGATAGACGAGTCGGAGAGGAGGCTGACGAGGGGACGATGAGCTTGCTGAGTCTGGACGAGAGCCGTAGAGATCTCATCCGAGCGCGAGAGGTTCCCCAAAGCAAGACAAGCTGCCGACTGGAGATTCGGGTTTGCCCCTTGAAGCCACTTAAGGAGTGATTGCGGCACAGAGCTGTCAAGGGGGTAGTGTGTCGCAAAGGCATCATTGCCTGTCAAGTCCGCCAGCGTCGTGAGCAACGAGGTACACAATTGGCCCAACACTTTAGCCATCTCGTGATCATCAACCTGGCCATCAAACTGCGTATGCGCAAAGTCAAATGCCGTCATGAACGTATCCATCTGTTGTCCCTTGAGGAGGGTTTCCTGGAAGGTTTCGTTGGCCAGATAGCTGGCTGCCGTGGAGACGAGGATAATAAAATCCTCCACGTCTTCACTGAATGGAGGGCTGATGGAGAGCTTGAGGAGGACCTGAACAGTCTGGGAATCTGCAACCGCTGGCTCTCCATCTTGGGCGGCTAGCAGGGCAAGGATCTTGCAGAAGTAGGTGATGAGGGCGCTGAAGTTGGAGATATTGGGGGATTGAAGAAGGGAGATCAGCTGGCTGCTGAGTCGTGACTGTGAGGCGAGGAGTTGAGCAGGTTCTACTGATGTTAGCGCTTTTTCTCATGATCGTTAGGACAGGCGGACTCACCATAATCGACAAGGATGTTGTAGAGGACGGGGATCAAGTACGGGATTAGACTCTCATCCTGTAGAAGGTTGATGATAGAGATCAGATACTTTCCCTCGACAACCCGCGCACGGTTCTCGTCTGTGTCAGCGCAAGAGTTGCCAACGATGCGCAAGGCGTGAACCTTGACGCCATGACTTTGCTGCTCGCCCGTCGCAAGGATCTCGAGGAAAAAATCGAGTATGCCAGAGTCACCGTACGGTATCCTCCATGCCACTGTATATAAGTTAGCTTCATGTTGAACCTGGATTGAGTGAAATCTCATCTTGAAAGGAGCTTACCATCTCGGCTTCCATCCCCTAGTGCTTTGGCTACAGCTTCTAGTGAGCCTGCCTGTTGCGACTCCTGTTGCGACTCCTGTTGCGACTCCTGTTTGCAGGTTTCCAACACGACCGACAACAGCCCAGTTCTCCTGGGCTGGGCGTCTTGAGGCTCCTTGGTCTCATCGAAGGCATTTGGTGACAAACCACTGCCCTCACGTTGCAGCAACGCGGCGACATCCTCAGGATTCATCGCCATAACGCCGAGTATTGGATTCTTGTGCTTCCGTTAGCTGAGCTGGCATGTTTCTTGTACGTGGATAGATTAGTTACCAGGAGGAGCTGGGCCGAGCTGAAAGTCCTAGACCGTCTTGCAGGGCTTGAGGGCCAGTTAAGTGAGAGTTTCCTTCCAACACACTCCACGGTTATAAAATAACTTTGTATGTTTTGTCAAAGAGAAAACCACCTGCAGCTGCTGAAAATGCCCGTATCCTGGTGCCAAGGGTCTTCATCATTGTCAGCCAACATCGCCGACTCAGCGGGGCGGAGATCTCGGTGAAGCTAGGTGAATCCCGGTGAATCCAGGTGAACAAACTGCCTCCCGACGGCTGAACACCGGCCAAACCAGGCCCTGCCGGTCAGTCGGAGGGTGCAAAATTCCGACCTCGGAATGATCCGCATCCGCCAATTCTTTGCTCCGGGGAAAAAGTCGACGGACGTTCAGCAGCAGCCGTTTCTGCAGCCCATCCCCACGATCCTCTTCCCTGTCGCGAACGAGGGACCCTTTGATCTCTTGGCCTTTCTCCTGGATACGCCTTGTCTGGCGCGAGTGTCAATTTCTTTCTGTCGCTGATAACCCTTCACAATGGTATGCGCGCGCACCCTGGTTGAGCCGAAGGCCCATATTAGCTTGTCGCCTCTCGAATTGCCAGTTGCTAACATGATTTCTCACAGGCGCACAAGTTCGTCATCACAGCCTTCCTCACGGGCTCCCGAATCCTCGGCCGGTCCTTCGTAGCCGCCTACAAGCAGGCCCAGGCCGCCTCAGCGTACCAGCGCGCGCAGGCCAAGATGGGCAACACCACCGGCGGCGCCTCGCTCTCCTCCGGAATGACCCTCGACGAGGCCTGCAAGATCCTCAACGTCAAGCCCCCCGCCGGCGGCCAAGCCAACATCGAAGAGGTGCTGGGACGCTACAAGCGACTGTTTGACGCCAACGATCCTCAGAAGGGCGGCAGCTTCTACCTCCAGAGCAAGATCGTGAGAGCCAAGGAGCGATTCGAACGCGAGGTCGGACCCATACGGGAGAAGATGGAGCAGGAGGCCGAAGTCAAGGATGGTTGGAAGCCCAAGGTCTACAAGGACCGGTAGACGTGGCGACCTGCTCGACACGAGAACGGATGGCTCGATCCAGTCGCGGAGAGGCGACACTGTATGATTTGGCCAGGGAGCAACACATCGCCACGCAGCGTCCTGGCCTTCTGAGGAGTTTCTTGGGGGAGGAATTCGGAGCTCATTGTGGGGGAGGGGAGTTTCTCCGTGTATACATGTACATCTTCACTCGACTGCGGCATGGCACGGCGTTTTTGGGATATCAGGGGCGTGATGAGCCGCTGGAGGTTGGTTCTTAGACGAAGAAAAAGACAGGCGGCCTATGTTATGTTTTAATACAATTGTACGATATCGACTAAAGCTATGGTTCATATGATACATGACGACCCTTCTGTAACGACGGTCGACCAACTTGCCCAGACGTGCTCTGGCGTGGTTCTCAAATCCCATGGCCATCCTGATGTAGGGTAGCCCGGATACTCTGAATTCCAAGCGCTGTCAACTGAATATCGCACATTGCGTGCCCACGATGGTGACGAACGTGGCAAATTGTTGTGATTGAGTGTTCTGAGTAGAATCCTCCGTTGAGTAAGTCATCAGCGTGGGTAACGTGGTGTGTAGCACAACGCTGTTGCGTCTTCATATTTGGACTCTTCACTGTGATCGCGGATAGATCCCGTCAACGATTCCAATTCGTATAACTTCCGGGCCACCCACGCTGTTCTGGCCTCTCACTCTGCTCACTGTAGAAACTGGAGCTATATCCGTCGATAACAGCGTCAATAGTATCACGGCTTCGTCCATCGCCGGACACCCCCGACGTCTCCGGCTCGGCACGCCGAGCCACAGACCCACTTCTCCGAACATCCTCCGTCAAGCTTCTCCGGCCCAACATCTCAGAATCCGGCAGCACACCACTCTCCGTCTCCAAGCCCCGGCTGTCAGCCTGCTGTATAATCGGAAAGAACGACCATGTAGACCGCGCCGTCGGGTCGGGGAACGGCCCGCTGACGAGCCGGATGGTTGGACGCGCGGCTGCTCGTGCAGCGGCGCGTCGTCGTCGGTAGAGTAGCGTGAAGAGGGCGAGTAGTAGAATGAGGATGAGCGCGGCTAGGGCGCCTACGACGATGCCGCCTATCTCGCCAGCGGATAGGGACGATGGCTTGCTGGGTGTCGTGGTTGTCGAAGGTGGTGTCTCTTCTGCGGATGAGGATGTTGTGGACGGGGCATATGAAGAGGTGATCAGTACTGACGACTGAATAGACGTGCTACTTTCTTCAGGATCTCCTAGGGTTGAGAAACCGATTAGTGGCGACGTGAGAGTTATACGCTCGAACGGGATTGTCAAGGACTCTTTGCTCAGAGTGGCTGTACTCCAAAGATCCTCGTCTTCTGTGGAGGATGTCGGATAGAGTACTACAGTCGAGAAAAGATCAAGGAAATCGCTGGACAAAGATTGTCGCAAAATATGGTGAAGCTCGTTTTGGGCGAAAGAGTTGATAGAGCCGCCAGTCTGGTGCGCATTACTGCCATGATCTTCTGTCACGGGGCCGATAGACGTAGGTAGAGTACTGCTGTCCCTATTGAGTTTATCAGAAGCTACACCTTGCATGACTCTCTGTAACTTACGCATCATCAGAGCCGTCCGAGACGGAGGGTGGTTTGGTCTTGCTGCTTGTGAAGCCCTCGCTGGAGGAGCATACAGCTGCTGCTGCCGCTTGCTCAGCGAGGAGTGACATCTTGGAACAAGCCTGTCCCAGCGAAGCAAGATATCTAGCTGTAGGCAAGACGACAGAAGATTTGCGAGAGTGCCTCTAAAGAATGGTAGGAGGAGGGTTTCCCAAAGGAAATCTCAAACTCGGAAATACTACGCAAGGGTGAGAGTATCTGAGTGGGCAAATATATCGAGTTTGCTATGCTGATTCATTGCATAGCAAGGCCTGTGTCTTGATGTTTGCTATGAGCCGTTTGTGGAATAAGTGAGCAGATGCTCGTTGTTGATAGACCTTTATCGGTGGCTTCAAACAGCCGTGTAGCTGCTTGAGCGTTTGTCACGGGATTATGAAAGGGCTCACCATACTAAAGCGTTTTGCATTGTAGAATCACATCTAGTAGTGGAGTAACTGTTCGTTACCGAGAGTACTGAGTAGATGTTTTCTGTCGAGTGACTCATGTACTTCTGTTGATTGAATACGAAAGATACTAATGCTCTCCCCTTCCCCAACCGCTCTTGCAATATCAGCCGTCCTTTTCTGGAGGATACATCCTATTGATAGTCCAAATTCCTACAAACCTCTTGGATCCTCCCGCTGTTTTCCCTTCCCCTTCCGACCACTGTAGATGCTCGAGCTATACCCTTCAACAGCAGCATCACCCATCCCGCGGTTTCAACCCCGTCCCTCGCCAGATCTTGACCCCGATGCCTCCGGTTCGGCACTGAAATCCATGAATCCTCGGTGGCTTAGCTTGTCGTAGTTGGGCGGTAAAGTTCCATTCTCCATGTCCTGTTCTACATAAGGTGTCTCCAACCCTCTGCTGTCGGATTCCTGTATAGCGGGTAGATGTGACTGGGAGGATCGCCCCGCCGGGTCGCGGAATGGCCCGCTGACGAGCCGGATGTTTATATTATTCTGAGGGGTTGCTGCGCGAGAGACATGTCGGCGGCGGAGCAGGACGATCAGGGTCACCAGCACGATGAGCACAAATGCAGAGATAGCACCTGCGATGATGCCGATTAACTGAGCAGCGGATAAGGTTGGTAGACTGCTGGCTGCTGAGGCGGCTGAAGTTGCTGGCGAAGTGGTTGAAGTTGGCCGCGAAGTGGTTGAGGTTGTTGGCACTTCTTCGCTTGAGGTGGTTATATAGGATGTATACGAAGAGGTGCTGGAGACGACCGACTCGCTAAGTGTATATGTGGTCACCCAGTAAGTTGATATAAGTCTGTAATACTTTGACCAGTCGCTAATGGTGCTGAGTTGATCAACGTTTGTCACGTTGGGTATATCCAAGGGGCCTTCTGAATGGAGGGGGGCTCCAAGATCATCGGTGGATGAACTCTCCAGAAACACCTGGCCGGGGCCATCTCTGGCACAAACCAATGGAGAATCATCAGTTCTAGGCGTACAACTCTGGTGGCTCTTTGTCGGAGGGTCGACGGATGGGGACTGAGTCTCGCCGTCCCTATTATAAGGATTAGGAGATCCCGAACTGTGAAAGGTAGTCCAGTGGGCTTACATGGAGTCGTTGGATGGCGAGAATAGAACTATCTCGTTTGCCGTGAGTGTATCTTTGGAGGCGGCGCAGTAGAAGAGCGGCGTGGCAAAGCGCAGTCGTCGTGGTCAGATGTCGAGTTAAGTTATGTCTGGGCAGGGCGGACAATTCGCAAGGGAAGCCTTAGAGTCAAGAAAGCTCTGCTCAGAGGAGAAATCCGACCGGAGCAATATATAGAGTTACCATGCCGGACTGATTCATGGTGTAGAAGCGCATTCATTCAAGGAGGCGGATTGTTCGGCGAAATTGCTTGTTGTAGATACAAGTGAACCAATGCAACTGCTGGCAGGCCTTTATCGGATGGTTTACAACAGATATGCAGTTGTATCATGAGTTGTCATGGGACCGCGTAGGGGCGTCTTCATCTAGAGTTACTGTATACACAATCACACTCTACTAGGTCTTCCTCCTGACCAAGCCCTTCCAATAATCAAAGCTATTTTCATCGCTCTGTAGCGCCCAAATCCTGCCCGTCGCCCTCCCACTTGCATCCGTCTGCTCAACTTTCAACATGCCCCAATCACGCGTGATGCCCAACACACGCGCCTTGACACCTCCCTCTGCCTCCAGCGTGACGGACTGCCCGGTGTGCAGCCAGTGACGGTAGTACCGAGCCTCGAGGTCGCGCGAGAAGCCCTCGCGGAGGAACTGGGCGTAGATGGCCTCAAGGCGGGTGAGGACGCGGGCGAGGAGGGTCTCGAGGCGCAGCGGGGGAGCGTCAGGAGGGACGAGATCGGAGATGGAGATTGTTGGACGGGGGTTAGTGGTGTTGAGGCCGACGCCGAGGATGATTTGGTAATTGCCGTCAAAGTAGAGGCATTGGGAGAGGATGCCGCCGACTTTGACGTAGTGAGGCTTGTCTCCAGACTTGGTGGGATCGAGAGCATCTATCCAGTGTTAGTTCTGCGTTCGAAACAACCCAGCTGTTGTCTTACAAAGGTCGTTGGGCCACTTGAGCTTGATGGGCATGTTCTCGTAGCCGCGGTCGTATGACTGAACAGCTTCGACCATGGCAATAGCGGCGATGTACTGAATGAACATCACTGGACGGGAAACGGCGAGGTGAGCGGCATGGTTGATGACGACCGAGTAGATGAGCATCCCAGGAGGTGCGATCCAGACATTGCTGCCGCGACCACGGCCGGCGACCTGAGTCGTAGCCGAGACTGTGAAGCCGGTGGGGAGTTTTGACATGAGCTTGGGGTTTCTGATGCAGATTAGCAAAGAGTGACTTGTTCGCGTTAGGGGGAGAAGATACTTTTCAAGCATGGTGTTTGTGCTGGTCAACACCTCTCCGTACATGAGCAGGTTCCCCCAATTCTGAGCAGTGGGCTCAATCTTTCGGTAACGCTTCAGGCTCGAAAAGTACAGGCCGTGATTGAATTGCGGAGTAATCTTGGGGTGCGGAGGGCCCTTCTCGTGAGGAAAGATCTTCTTGATGATGTTGCTGTACTCAACGATGCTATTCTCAGACATACTAGGGCCCTTGGGCTCTGCCAGAGATTGCTGCAGGCCCTCGACGCTCCAGATAGTGTCCTCATTCTGGATATGGAACGTATCCGTCTCTGCTCGGATCCACTCCTCGCCGTTCTCCTTGTCAATGATATCGGCCCAATCAGCCAAGAGCTCCGACACTCCTGAGCCGTCGATGGAGGAGATGTGGAGCCGTGAAAGCGAAGGAGTCCCAGTGTCATTCTGGCTGACCTCGAGACCGAGTCTGGCCAAGCATCCCCTGAGGAAGCCGGCTCGAGCCTTGTCAGCGTCTGCTAGCCTGGTGATTAACTCACCATAGCCGGGGATGGACGGCTGGGGATGTAGGTTAATCGCAGCAAACCTGGATACTGTCAGTTAACTCATGATAAGAAACATGATGAGACAGTGCTTACTCGGGATGAGGACCTGTGAGCAATGCTTTTCCGTTGCCCACGGTGCAGAGAACAACCGCCGCCTTGCCGTCTCCGCCGTCGACATCAGTCTCTTCATCGTACGAAGCCAGGACCTCGACCTTTCTCTCCTTGACCGAGGCAGCATCGACAAAAACACCGCCTCCGTTGTAGTAAGAGATGATCTCAGAAGCCACTTCCTGTTCAAAGGCCTCCTCGGCCACCTTCAACCGCACGACCCTGGCTCCCCTTTCACTGCGATATTCGAACCCCTTGAAGGCTCCCCCGCGACACGTTCCCGGGAAGAGACCGAGCTCCCTACTGCCGATGACCTCGAGGGGTTTGTTGCCGACTTCAAATTCACACCGTCGACTCCCGTAGTAGCCGCCAGCGCAGAAGCCCAGGTATGAGCCGCCGCGGCGGACATAGTCGCCGATGCGACGATTTCCCTCACCATTCAGAGCCTGGCAATAGCCGAGATCGCCGCCACCGGGGAAGACAAGCAGGGCGCAGGTCGACGCCCAAGGTTCCTTGAGGAGAATGGTCTCGGTGATGGGAATGACGGCATAGTTGGGTCCGAGCAGACGGCGGAGGGACCAAATGCAATGCCGAACTGACTCGACGGTTGTGCCGAGGCCTTTGCGATTGAGTCAGCATGAAGGAATTCGAGTGAAGAGGAGGAGGGTGCCAAACCTGTATAGACAAGCACGTTGAGTTTGGTCGGGGCCATGGCCTTTGTTGTTCCGCTTCCGGGGTTTGAATATGGGGATATATCCAATATGATGCTTGTCTCGTCACTTGACTTTTGTTGGATCTCGCCTCGGCCAATTTTCCGCCTCGAACCACCTGGCTCTCTCCTTTCAACTACAGCGACACGCAGAAAAAAGTCGGGAGAACAGCAAGGAAAATGTCAAAGGAAGAAAGCGACGCGCAACAGAACGCGGAAGCTGAAGACGACGACGAGCCCGATGAATGGTGAGTGAACCCTTCCTGTCCCGCCGACTTCCAACCAAAGCCGAGGCCTTTTTTAACCGCGATGCAGGGACAAGCGGATCTTTAGCACCGGATGCGCAGGTGAGTTTTGCAGAAAAAGAACAGAAAAAGGGGCTCCAGCGCTGTGCGAGGTTTTGAAGCTGGGCGGTTGCTGCACTTCTTTATCCGTAAAGCGCCGTGGCTATCCGGTCTCGGTGCTGTTGAATGTTGGGGAGAGATGGCTAACTGAGATGCACAGATGAAAATGCAAAGATGACGGATTGCTACTTTGAAAAGAAGGATTGGCGCGCGTGTGCCGCAGAGGTAAGTTCTGTTAAAATTATCCCATCTCTATTATTCTAAGGGTGCTTCTTTTTGGAATCTCTCAGCTGTTGGAAGCATCCCATGGGGTGGACCTATGCCAGAAGCATGGCTGACAGACATCATCACAGATGGAGGAATTCAAACGGTGCTGGAAAGCTCACGATAATGATAAGCGGACTGATATGAAGGACGCTTAGAGTCTGCTGGGGGGATTGTACGAATAAGAGTGTCTATCTATACTCTACTTGTGTAACAAGTGTAACATTAGAGGATTTCAAACTCATCTCCTTTCCTAGGCTCACGGAGTCTATTGCCGCTCAATGAAGCCATCAACATCTATTAGCACTGTACTGGCACTGTACTCGGCCGGACTTTCTATTCGCCCGTCCAAGCTGTCATTGAAATTGTCACAATTAGCTTCCTCGAGCTTTTTCGCTGCACGTTATATCAGCCCTCCAATTCCATCCCATCGCCATGTTCGCCTCTCGCCGGGCCCTCTTCGCGGCCCAGAGACTCCCCCTCGGCCGCAGCCGCCCAATTGTGCCCCTACTGCGCTTTTCCACGGAGGCAGCATCCGTCAAGACGCCCGCGCCCTCGGCCAGAGATGTCCCCAGCACATCCCCGGCGAGTAGGAGAGGCAAGGCGGACGTGACGCTGCAGAAGCCTGCTGAGGATGTCACGCAGGTGAAGCAGGAGGATGCTTGGACGCCAAGGTCCAAGGAGAATGGGACGAAACCTGCTTCGAAACCTACGCCCAAACCTGTGCCTGCGCCGACATACGCCAGAGCGAAACCTCCTCCGCCAAAACCCGCCCCCAAGGCGAGGATGACTGCTCCCAACCCAGCCGCGAACAAACCGCTATCCGAGTCACCCGACGAGACCCTGCCGCAACCCCTGCCGGTGCTAGAAACCTCGCACCATAACCCTGTTTGGAATACCAAAAGAATAGTTGATGTTGAGGATATCAACTGGGAAAAGAGCTGGTACGGTATCGGGACCAAGCCCGTCACGCGGGAGCAAAACGACGTTCTGTCGCGGCCACTCGACTACGGTGATATCGAGGTCAAGCCTGATGGCATTGTCTATCTTCCTGAGGTCAAGTACCGACGGCGGTTAAACGAGGCATTTGGACCTATGGGGTGGGGTATGGTGCATCGCGGAGAGGTTGTCGTGGGTAGCAACATCGTGACGCGCGAGTACGCCCTCATCGTCAGCGGCCGGTAAGCTCTCTTTCTCCGACTCCTGTTCATGCTCGCAATAGCTGACTCTCAACTAGCTTGGTCTCGCAAGCCCAAGGTGTAAACAACTATTTCTCTCCTGAAGGTCTCCCAGCCGCCATAGAAGGCTGCAAGTCCAACGCCTTGATGCGCTGCTGCAAGGACCTCGGCATTGCCTCTGAGCTCTGGGACCCCGTCTTCCTGCGTGTGTTCCGTAAGCAAAACATGGAGGAGCGCTGGGTCGAGCACGTCGTCAACAAGAAGAAGAGGACCTTCTGGTACAAGAAGGGCTACGCCGAGCCTACGTACCCGTATAAGCTGGTTTAGGCAAGGGCCAGAGGCTCTGCCCGTGTATTCTTTATTTGTATAGAAGCCGAGGTGGATTAACAGGCGAAAAGATGGATGCTGTAAGATATGTCGCAGCTGGCCATGGTGTGGTAGGGAGTGTACCAAAAAATATAGGGGCTTGGCGCGTGGAGCAAACTGTAGTAATATGGGGGATTTGAGGGCGTCAATATGTGACCGGGGCCCGAATCTTAGAACAAGGTGATGCAGACCCTAAGCCCCGTCTATAGATATGCATATCGATTCTGTTGAAGTAATTCCCGGATGCGATATTAGGCCCCGTAAGAATCCAATTCAGACGGACACCTGCCGGTCCAGCCCATGTCAAGAACACCAATTCCACGTCTAACAAGAACCAAACTCCTGCAAAGTCCATCTCCCAGAACGAAGTTTCTATCTTTCCATTCCAGAGGCTCTCGATCCGTCTCCTGGGGTAGTATCGCCGCCACCCCACCCCCACGGCACCCACGAGCCTGATGTGTTTCTGGTGCCAGCTCCTAGATTCCGCCGGCGCACCGTGCCCTCATCTTCGGTGCCGCTCTCTGCGTCAATCCTCTCAAAGTCGGTCTCGCTGCGGCTCTTGCTAAGTCCGCTCCATGCGCTGAGCCCGCTGGGCGGTCGCTGAGTTGGCTCGTCGTCCTCGTTCCCGTCATAGGACATGGAAGGCACACGGCGGTGACCGGCTTGTGCATGCGCGCGTTGGGCCTCGGTGCGCAGCTCCTGGGCTTCGCGGTCGAGCGCTGAAAGAACAATGTTGAGGCGGTCGCGCTGGGCTGAGATGAAGGTCATCCTCTCGCCCGAGTCTCTGAGGTGCGGCGGGATCAGTGCGCCCGAGTTGGCGGCATCTTCACCGACCGTCCTGGTACCAGCCGATTGTCCAGCCGCGTTGGTGGCCGCCGCGACGGCGCTGGAGAGTAGGCTGTAGAAGTCGGTACCTGCGTTGCTATTGCCAGCCCATCTCGCTGCCGGGACGCTAAACCTCGAGAGCAGCGACTGCGTATAGCCTTGGGCAGGCTCTGGAGGGGGCGAATCGGGTTCCGAGGGTGGAAGGCCGAGGACCTTGGTCTTGAATTGCTCGATCGCGAGCTTAAGGTAAGTAATGCCAGCTGAGGTCAGGCGCTCGTGGGCGCTCGCAATGAAATCGTCAATCTGCGTTTCGTTCTCCTCAAGCCAAGGGTGGAGCCTCTCCTCGTACAGGCGTCGGGCGCCTTGGGTCTGGGGAAGGATGAGGTAGAGGAGGAA
Source organism: Fusarium cyanostomum (assembly GCA_014824385.1). Taxonomy (NCBI): domain Eukaryota; kingdom Fungi; phylum Ascomycota; class Sordariomycetes; order Hypocreales; family Nectriaceae; genus Fusarium; species Fusarium cyanostomum. Next base: position 11,429 of record JABCKW010000133.1, on the reverse strand, counting down.
GAGCAGGCGGAAGTAACCGTAGAGAGGAATCCTGAGAGCGCGAGTTAGCTGAAGAAGCTCAGGAGCCTAAAGATGGAGAGGAGACTAGCCATGAGACGATAAACCAGACCCAGGACTCAACGAGGAGACAACAGCTGAGAATAACCCAGTACATTAACCAGGGCGTCAGCTGAGCGGGATCATGGGTCTTGAGAGCCTTGTAAGAGGCGAAGACTGGGAAGAGGTAGGACGCGATGGAGCTATTGGGGTGAAGGAACAGTCAGCAGCTTATTCCGTGAATATCGAGAGCCGATTGCTCGATCTTTTCCACTATCGCAACTGTGACGACTCATGACGTTGGGAATAAAGCTTGAGCTTACGATAAGAGCATGGGGAAAAGATCAAACATGACGGTGACTGTCTCGGTCGGCTCGAGGAACACCTCGCGCCTAGTTCCAAGTAAGGGTACTGAGGATGGAGTATTAGAATAGACCAGCGGAGAGGACGGTCGTCTCCGGGTCGCAAGAGGTGGAGGAGGGAAGAAAAAGAAGATGTAGGAGCCTGTAGGTTGATCGTCAAAGATCTGAGGATGCTCCTGTTTCGGGCCTAGGCTGGACTAGATCTTGTGGGCGGGCGAGTGGGCGCCGACGCATCCGTGAGCGGGGGCGGGGCACCGTAAGGCGCTGCCGTGCCGCCTGAGCACGCGTGACGGCCGCTAAATCAGAGGGCTGACCCACTAGAACACAGTGAGGCGACGTGCTGCGGGGCCACTAATCGCTGGGAACGGAATTTGTCTCGGGCGTAGGGTGATCAGCTGAATTGAAACTCGAACCTCGTGATGGGCTCGGAGATGTTCTCGTGGGTCATGGTGACGCTCTTTTATGTTGGTACGTTCAGCGTGAATAAAAAGAACACGTTTCCTAGCTTTGGCCTTGTGCCTCGCCTTCGTATCCCGGCTTCAGATTCTCTCTACACCATGCTAGATTCGCAACTGCATGACGCGGCTCTAGACAAGTGTCTTTGAACTCCATGGCAGCCTAGTCATGGCAGCTTGTTTCCTGAGCCACCTGAAAGGGGTATTCAGCTGAGTTGAAGGGGGGTGATGTAATTTAGCCGCGACAGCCGTCAGGGCTGAGGACACGCTATCCCAAGAGAACATGACAGTTGGCAGTCGCTTCGGGGGCAACGACCAGCGATCAGGTCATATCGGATGAACTTGGCCAGAAGCCTGACGGAACCGGCGCTTTGCATCAGGCTGCGAGGCATCTGGATGCTGGCAGCAGTATGTTTATTCGGAGAGGACAATAGTTTCGCCCGAAAGAAGAGCATGACCAGAGATTGTTATGCCCTAATGGTTACCTTAAGGTCTATACGAGTTTATTACATTGTTATTTAAAACTAGTAAAGGCTTAGAATAGATGTTAATGTTATCCTGTTGTAGCGATAGGATAACAAATGCACTGCCTATTCTGTTCGAATTATGACAGCGTCTTGAGACAAAGATGCAGAAAGACGGGCAAGATTTCACATACCATGAACTAAAAGTTGACTATTGATTAGTTAAAATCATTAAAGCTCTCTATTGTATTAGTTTCATGCTCTCCCCTCGCCCTCATCGATTTACAGTCCCTCCACCATATGCCTGACTTTCTACAGCCTTCAAGCCCATACTCAGGATTACTCTCGAGAGCGCACGACGCCTGCCCAGAGCAAACTTCAACGAACTCAAAGTGTCATTGACTTTCTTCATCGCCCCCCACGCATCGTCTCCATCAGGTCAAACCAGGACAGCGCCAGTACCGTCTACGCCAATGCTCTCGCTAACTCTCCCTTTGTCTCCTCAACCTCATCTCCAATTGTACAAAGCGGCACTCCACGCCCGTTATATCTGTTGACTCCTTATTAACACCTACCCATGATTCATCTTTCGAGGTGAGAACCCAACCATGGCCAAACAAGCCCAGGCTTGAAATGATCTCTTCTCTTATTCACAGTGAGATATGCCGGTACTCACATTCCAGTGTATCCGTTACACTCATCTGGTCGTCTAGCAGGAGACAGACCACCGTCCACCCAACAACAGCGCCAGACTTGTAGAGCTGACCAAGCTCCATTGACACATCATCCAAGAGCCCGGAGCCCTGTGCCTTCAAGTCCCGGTCAATCAAAAGGCGTTGACAGCCATCCCAAGAGAAAATCCGATGGCGAGGCATCAGTGACACACGCTCCGCACCCCGAGTTTCCAGTAGTTCTGGGCTCAACACCCCGTTTAGAACCGCAGAAAGCTTCCAGGCAGGATTGAGGGCATCCAGTATGCCTGTGTTAGCACCGTAGCCTCCGCAAGCAGGCGTAAGAGCGGTGAAGTGTGATACGAGCCTTCAGTAGTTTACACAGAGGGAGAAGGCTTTTTATCTTTAACTCAAAGGGCAAGGTGTCATGTTAGATAAAGTTGACCCAAGCTAGATAAAGCTTAAGATGCATATTATGTAGTCAAAAGCTTGATGGAAAAAGCGCGCTTGATAGGCTGACGAGGCTGCTCCCGACAACGATGACCGAAGTCTGGCCTGGATTGCTCATATTGCAGTTGTTGTGCAAGATTGCTTGGGCAACAGGATAATTACTCAAGAGGTGGCGTAAATTGACTGAGTGATCTAATGCTTGGTTGTAACTTGATGAAAGACCGTAGGGAACTGAAGTCTGAGATTAATTAAGATAACCGAACCCTCTACCTTCCGCTACCTTACTTCCGCTTCCAAGGATGCCTTTGTTCGCCGAGTTCAATCTCAGGCCCGAATTTAAAGTGTCTCGGCCCCGGGCTGCCCAGAAAAGCGGGGCCTTCGGTGCCGCAGTCAAGTCAGTTTGGCTCCGCTCTCATGGCCGGCCCGCCGGCCTCACGGGAGATGAAGTCGGGCCTAGAAATGGGGCTCTTCTGTATCACGGGATTCGTAAGTTTTGTTGATGGCGGTAAGCATTTGAATCTACGCGTTTTCGATTTCTTATTCTTGCTGGTCATCGGGCGACCATCGCGGTTTGTGTTTGTTGGAAGCTCAGTTACCAAACTCAAAACTTCAGGAACCAGGAGATTTCTATGATGAATTGTGCTCCCCGACACCGATGGCTTATGTCACGTATGAACCCAAAGATAGACGAGACGAGACCTTTATAATAACCTCATTTGGGTTTATTAGCTATCGAAAGCCTCGTAGCTTGCTTCATTAATTCTTTTGCATGCGTCTTCCCTCTACTCTACGATGATAGATCGAACCTCGCCTATCGCAAGTTTGACGACATACACCCTCAAGACATTTATTATCTCTTTGGGTTCATGTGAATGCCATTAGTACCAGCCATCCGGAGACATGCTGTCGTAGTCACCGACCCTTAACTCCAAACCGCAGATCGCGACTCGGGCCGATCTAAGCTCACCCAACTCTCGGAACCACCATGTGAAAATCCTTGATTGAATCAAGTACTCTTGACGGCTTCCAACTTCCTCGTGTGGCCATTGCTTCCTTCTTTCGGGGAGGTGGATTCAGAACAGGATTGTTCTGACGTAGAAGCCTGCCATCGTGGTCAACACCATTCTCATTCTCACCATCCCCATGCTCATGCACCATGACGCCGAAATCTTATATCTATTATGTACAAAGCTAAAAAAGCCAATCAATTCAACCATACCGTACCAGTTTTATCAACTCTACCCCAACACCAAATCCAGAGCCACGTTTACAAGGGTCATCGAGACATTATAACCCCCGCAGCACTCCGCAGACGAAGACTGCTCGGAGGGGACGCGCTGGAGCCTCACGACGACCGCCGTCTCCCGGAGCTCTTTTTCTCATGAATATTTAGATTCAGACATCGACTCTTTTAAAGTTGTTGGTCTGCATCGGAAACGAGAGATCTCAAAGACATATACCCTCCAAGTACATCCTTGAGTGGGTAGGGACGACAAACACATCGAATCACTCGAAATTCGAGAGCAACACCACGAAAAAGGAGATCACCTGAGGATACTTATCTTCGACTTCACCGTCCACTTACCAGCCCTCCCCATATCCACAACTCAAGCGAGCAAAATGACGAGCACATCCACGCTGCCCGACGGGCTTATCGCCTTCGGCCCTCGGGCCAACTGCACCCTCAACTTGTGCCCCCTGGAGGCAAGCCTCCTGCGACACCAGCCCAGCATCCCAGCCAACACCGTCTGTATCGCCGTGTTCGGCGTGTCGATGGCCGTCCATGCCTTCCAGGGCGTCAAGTCAAAGACGTGGGGTTTCATGTTGAGTATGCTCGCGGGATGCATCCTCGAGATCATCGGTTACGTGGGACGTCTCATTATCCATTATAATCCCTTTGACTTTAATGGTTTCCTGATACAGATCAGTATGTGCAATCGTCCTCATGGGATATCGGGGACAGAATGGATATTGGGGAACAGCAATGGTTTACTGACTTGACAGTTTGCATCACTGTAGGACCCGTCTTCTTCTCAGCGGCCATCTACGTTCTTCTGTCACAAGTGTACGTTCGCACTACCAAGCCAGAAACCCGCCTCTGGAAGCACTCAACTAATGTCCTCAAGCATCAGCTTTGTTGACCCATCCATCTCCCGATTGCCTGCCCCCTACTTCTACTGGATCTTCATCCCCTCCGATATCATCTCCCTTGTCCTCCAAGCTGTTGGCGGCGCTCTATCGTGCACCGGCACCGACCGCCACGCCATCGAAGTCGGCGAGCACATCTCCCTTGCGGGGCTCATCTTTCAGGTCGTCACCCTCGTCTGTTTCTCCGCGTTGTTCGTCGACTACATCGTCAATGCCGCTCGCTCGTCCTCTCGATGCCGGCTCAACAAGTCCATGCAGGTTTTCCTCGTCTTCCTCTTCCTCTCCACCATCTTCATCCTCGTCCGATGCACCTACCGTATTGCCGAGTTGGGTCAGGGCTACTTCAGCGCCCTTTTCAGAGATGAAGGTCTCTTCATCGGTCTCGAGTCCTGGTAACAGACTAAACTCATTCACCTCAAGTCCTGTGTGAGCTACTGCTAACACTCTTCAGCATGATGTGTGCTGCTGTCCTTCTGTTGAACGCTGGCCACCCCGGAGTTGCCTTTGACCATGGGCAAGAACCTGTTAACGAGAAAGGCCAGCCTTTCGAGTCCCTGACGAACAAGACCAATGAGGACATTTCCATGTCAGGCCTCGAGGCCGCCCGAAGGAACTGAAACAAAAGCATTGCCAAATTGCCTGTATAGAAAATTTGTCAGGTAGATCGCTGCTCTGAGAAAGGGACATGTGATGAACCTGTGATACAGACTGATTGCCTTCACTTGGAGTATAGCTTTGGAAGAAACTTTTGGAGGGGTTTGGCAAAGAGGCGTTGCGGCGTCGTTCGCTATGTTCGGCGAAAGGGACACACATCTACCAGCAGACTAGCAGTATGTAGATTTCGTTGTTCTCACAATATCATTACCATACCCCGCGGACTGTGGTCTCGAAGAGCCCACACCAGCCAGGGTCGTAGAGACAATTGCTACGCTTGTGCAGCATCGTGAGATCCGAACTGCCACGCGCTCCGCAGTGGATCTTCCCCGTCAATACGTCAATGAGCAGACGGCCTGCTGGGTACAGGGAAGTCGGCACTGCTAAGTATTTGGCCGATTTATTCCAACAGCCTCATCCCAGGCTTCTGGGGATGATGTTCTCTCCCCCTCGATGCTTACATCAGGCCACCTGAACCCTGTAAATGACACGGGCTCAAACGAATGGACAGCGGCTGTGTCCATTGTTCTCCGCAATGGTGCTGATTCTGCAGGCCAGGGCTCCATTTCCATCAGCTGCTTCTTCAACGGATGTGGCGGGGTCTGCATCCGCCCTGCAGAACGCATCTGCAAGGCCGATTCGTAGTCTGGGGTGACGGAGAACAAGCAACGGACAGTGATGCCTGGCGCAAAGATATCCATCTTCTGCCAACTTGGTCACGAAGGCCGTACTGCGTGTTGCAGTCTTGCGGATGATCGACATATTCGTGATGCAGCTGGTAGTCGATCACGGCTGTACCCGTTGGGGCTGTGGGCCTTCGGGTTTGGGAGCTCTCGAGGACATGCCAGTTTTTATCTCAAAGTTTAGTTTGGTTGCCTGTAGACGCCGAGTTGACGGCCAACGAGAAGAGGATACACCTGCCGAGGCCCCGAGGAATAGTAATGTCAGCTGATATGCCCCGTACTCACCACACTCGTGATGTGTTAATCGTTGGTCATCACGGTCTGAAGTTTTCTTGTTCCGAGGCTTCCTTTGTCCGGAGCGCGTGCAAGTGATCCAATCGAGCCGAGGGAAGCCAACGACGAGCTCTGGGATGGACAATGCATCACGCAATTGATAACACCATAACAACAAGGTCCGAGGATGCAATTTTGCCGAGCCCGCGTCGCGTCACGTCTTTCAGTGCGTGTTGTTTACTCTGAATGATTGCTTGGTTATCCAACCCCGCGCAAGTGGCTGCATGTAGTGAGGCTAAACAGAGCGGGTGGCTGTATAGGCAAAGTCAAAGATTGACGGACGCACCAAATCAAGGTCTTAGGGCCTAGCGCGTGGACCATATTATCCAGCAAGCAGCGTCCATGATGGGTCAAGAAACCGACAACCCTGGAGTGAACAAGACAGCTCCTGCCGACCGGACATGTTGGTCCAAGATGGGAGCTGCATCACGAGGACAGCCGGCCCATTGCTCATTATTGGGCGGAGATTGGTGCTCACGGTGCTGCTTATTAGTGCGTGCAGGGGAGGGGCGTGAGAGCCAAGGAACCGGGACATCCAATGCTTGAAGACCCAGCTCATCCAAATGAAGCCGCTGACGATGACGCAGACGACGTTGAGTTCTGGCTTACGCCAAAAGCTGTTGCAGGAGGCCTTGTAATGGGCACAATTGTATGCCAATTGCTCGTATAAAACCACGGCGCAGAGGGTAATTGCCAGGCTTGGCCGAATAGTTTCAGCAGCAGATAACCTCCGGTGTGGCGGAGAAAACGTCCGAGAGTCAAAGCCAGGCAGACACAAGTGCATTTCAGCTGAGAGAGTCGAGTTGGGAGATGCACCTCGTCATCTGACCGTTCTTCAGCGTCAGATAACGAATTATGCAACTGGATGAGGCTCAACTTTCTTGAACCAATTTGAGGACCAGGATTTGGACGAAATGGGGGAATGGAGGATGGACGTCACATCGAGAGTTCTGGGGCCATTCCACGACCACCGCGCTGGGATTGTGCCAGAGACTACTCCGTAGACAGCATCACCGTCACCACCGCAGGTGGAACTCGGTGGAACTTGGTGATCGACTAGGTTCATCGAGATTGAGCCAAAAGGAAGCCGCCTGGAAGCCTTGGAAGAAGCACGGCAACATGGTAGCAGTCGGCAAGGCTTGTCGCTGGACAAGGCTCTCTCATCGGACATGGCCAGTTGATCAAGGCCATGGCAGGGCGCCTGGACTGATAGGGCTCGAGGACCGAGTGTCATCATGTCGCTTCGTTGCGAGGCGAGCCGTTAGGCGGTCCCAGCGAGTTGGGAGAGAAACCGGGGTGGGCAGCTCTACACTCTTCGTAGGCATGATCAGCGAGCAACAAGAGTGAAAGTGGACGAGCTGAGAAAAGCCGATCACCGGTGGATTGGTATATCCTAGGCCAAGCGGAGCTGTCGGAAGAAAAGCCCTGTAACAAACGCTGTTTGTCAGCCGGGACCGCCAGAGAGAAATCATCTCTCTTGTCGCGAACCAACTGGAAGTCTAGCGCGGCAATGATCGGCGGCGCCACGGCAGTGAGGGCTAGTACCAGAGACTCGTGCCCCATCGCTGGGGTTTGCCACGGACAATGGGGGACTGCTAGTCTCAACGGGCGTAACTTGATCATCAACACATGAACAAATCGACGATGAATCGAATTGAAAAGTGAGAGACGGATGATCCTGATGGTTGCGATGATGGTGTTGAGGGAAGATTTTCCACGATACGTACCTGCACAAATCCAGGAGGATAAAGTAGATCCGATTTCGCGATGTCACCCTTTGCAGGGCAAGCACGACCAGGGCATACGCCCGTACGCAGAGGAGAACCAACGAACGCACCCCTCCTTCCCCTTATCGATGCAGCTAAAGAAGTGGCACAATGAGGGGCTAGAGCTTTACAAGGAATAGCGTCAGGAACAGGCCTTTTATTGGCCCGCGGAATAACCTTCACTGTTGCCGCTGAGCCTAGCAAGAGGGCGTCTGTAGTACAGTAGGTACCTTACGTAGTAAACGGAGTAAGCGACCGTCTGGACACGGCCCCAGAGAAGCGCCCCGAAGGCCAGGGATCGGATTGTGGTCATCATTCCAAGTTTTCGCAGGAAGACGAAGGCAGTGACAGCGAGCCTCTCTCCGTAATTGTAGCAGCACGCGAAGGCCGCGCGGCATGTGCCTGGGGAGACCGGAACGTGGGAAAGAATAATGCGGCTTGTGAGGCTTTGAGGGGGGATTCACGACTCGTTCGATGAGCATCAAACATGGTTGGCGATGCGGTAGGGGACTCATGAGCTCGGTATCTCGGTGAGCTCAGGCATGCGGAGTTGTGGGGGGCTTGATCATAGCATGCCATCATCATGGCGGCGGCGAAGACACCTGATCATGTGTAATGAAGGTCTTGGACGGGTTGTGTCTCTGAGCCGTCTACGAAAACGACCCATGCAGTTTTGTCCTTTGCCGTGCTGAGTGAGATCAAAGCCGGGAATTGTTTGAAGTCATGAGTGGAGCTGCGTCATCTTAAAAGTGCAATGATCGGCCGGTCTAGGAAAGATGGAAGGATGAGGCTGGACGCACTCCTGAGTACGAGAAGGAAAAGAAAAGAAGCATTTTCATTTAGGAGGAACTGAGGAACCCTCTCACATACACAGCAGGGGAAGAGGGGATGTGCGTTTGCCATCTTGTTCTCATAATATGGATGATATGACCCCAGCCTAGCTGGGTTCGAAGCGAAAGGAGACCGAAGATCCCAAGCACTAGTTGACGGGATAAAAGAAAACCGAGAGGAGACGAGAGCTCATGACCAATCCCGAACCATTACTGGTTCAAGAGATTCAATCCGTATTGACGCAGCAGGGACCAGCGATGTAGAGTTGCAGGCCAATGCTACGGCACATCGCCCGGGTTGCAGGACGGGACGAGAACCTAAATCACCAATTCAGGGGCCAGTGGTGAGCGGGGGGAGTGTCACCGACGCGTTTGATGTGCCACCTGAAGAATAGCACGAGAAGAAATGGTTGGTTTGAGAAACGTTTGCAAAATTTGAGGCTAGCAGCACCTTCGAATTAAGGTCAAAAGGGGGTTTCAGGGGGTTTGATGGAAGTCGTGAGATGTTTAAACGCGTATCCAGAAATCCAGCGCTCATGGATGAGCAGTGGTGCAGTGCAACGCTGCAACCAACAGCCGATTTTAGCGCTGGAACCTCAACGCCTCACCCGGTATGACGGGGCTAGAGAGGGATTTAGTAATAACAGCTGCTGGAAAACAATACTGTAATCTGTAACATATGTAGTGATGAACGCCATGTCACAAAAGTTTGATTCCATCAGCCGGCAGAGTAGCATTAGCCCCTGGGAGTCTATACGGAGTACTACGTAAACCCTAAGTGGCGGATATGAGGTATTCCGCACAGCACTCGGACGCTGATATCAGAGTTTAGATCAAACTTGCGCTAAAAGATGGATAACGGCTGTCATCCGTCCAATCCCCATTTGTTTCTGGATGGATAGCGAGCCCTTCTTCTGTTTTGGTCCTTAGAGTTTGTGTCCGTCACAACTCCCACCTCAGAGCGAGCCTGAATGGAACCCCAGGCGTTGCACCCGTCGGCGCACTAGGGGACGGATGGTACAGAAATGTGACCAGACGCCGCCGTTCCTTGCAGTAGCTCCTCCAAACCCTCCAACGGTTGTTCCCAGGTGGAGAGCGTCTCAGCCGAGAAGAGCCCGGCCGCCCCTATTCACTGAGTTGAAGGCACACAAACAGTGAGTTGCAGCATAACATTTTGTTAGCGCAGCCAGTTTTCTTCTTTCGAAAGTTCGTTGGATAATGGCAATGGCGATACATAGGCCGCTGCAGCGCAGTCCGAAGCGTGATAGGGTGCCCTTCACAGAGCATCATGTCAGTGCCTCTCCGCAGCCCATGCTAAGTCCTGAAATCCGAGCGACTCCGACGACGGGGGAGACCTGGCGTTTGCAGGATGCATTGCCGGGGGTCTCTACGTCACCTATCGATAGGTGCAAACCTGGGCAGAGTCTCTGATATCCATGGATGGGATAATGTCTCGAGTTTGGTGAGACGCGCATGGTTCGTGTTGCGCTTGTTGTGACTTGGATCTGGATGTTGAATTGGTATGTTGGACATGAGTACAGAGTAGCTCCTGGTGTATCGTGGGAATACGGAGTAGACTCGGTGGCAAGCATGAACCTCTTTGCTGCCATTGGGTTGCTATGAAGCCCCTTGAGACTCCTAAGGCGTGCGCAAGATATGGACGACCATGTCATCCTTTTCGCTCCCTCTCTCGTCTTATCACGCGCTCTTTGAGACGCGGAATAGGAGACACCGCCATGATTGTTTGTTTTGGCATGTCATCGATTCCGTGAAATCAGGATGACGCGATGCATCTTCATAACAACTGGAAGAATTCCAGCAGTCGCGATTAAATTGGGTGAAGTTGACTGCTCCCGTCCATAGCGCTCGCGGCTCGTTGGGTTCTAGTGCAGTGGTCCACTGAAATTCTGCCCTAATTCACCGGGGAAAAACACTGCAGTTCACTGAAAGTCCGCTGAAGTGCCTGCTGAGGATGGGTCTTTGGTGGATGCCCAGTGGCTCTTAGGCAGGCACAGAGGACCAGGTTGGCAATTGCTATTTGGTCCCTGCTCGTTCCTCCCTCCTTGCCGCACCATCTCGAACGGACGGCGTACTCCTACCCCTGCCCGCATGCTGTTATTCTCACACCTTTCAGGTCATCGTACTGTACGTACTGGTGCACTGTTCATCCCATTTTCGTTGTGCCCTCTGCACTGTTTCCAGGTTGGCACCCCCGATTTGTGATTAGGATGGATCCTTGTCAACCATGAGCCGTCGTTCCATTCAGGGCCACACTATCTACCAGGAATTTATGGAACTGTAGATCACGGTGGAAGAAGCCACCAGAGCTGAACATGTCTAATTCCTTTATGCTTACTTATCATAAATGCCCTAAGCTTCAAATGCCGGCAGACAGGACTCGGGTGAAGGGCCTGAGGAACAGACCTCCAGTGTGCCGTGAAAGAGTACGTACTCACTCAATCCGTCCCCTATCCCAGTTCAGGCTTAGCCTTCGACGCCTCGACGTCCCCTCGCCCTCATTTTTCCTTGTTCCCTGCACACCCCACTTCACCCCTCCCCTTCGTCTTCCCCCCGGAG
>JABCKW010000132.1:0-50850 GCA_014824385.1 Fusarium cyanostomum | reverse complement strand
GGACAAGGACCAGAAACAGACGATAGCGCCCAAGGATCGGAGTGGTCAAGGCTCCTTGGCTTCTTCTTCTTCTGCACGTCCATGTGCCCCGTGCAACACATTCATATCGAGCCATCTACACGCTTGAGTCCCTCCCCCTGACGCTAAGACTCCACGCTTTAACTTAGAGGACGTGCGCACCAAGCCTTTCTGAAGCCTTCAGTGGTTGATGCGAGGCGTTGAGAAATAAACAAAGGGCCGAAGCCATCAATGGCACTGCTGACATGCCACGACAGTACGGATATCAACCAACCAGTCTGGCCAGGAAATGCCCTCTCACCATGATCTCAATGACACTGCCGGCAGAGGGCCCACTAGGGCCGAGGGTCTCTTGTAGGCTTCAAAACCTCACCATCGGGTCGCAGGGAGTCCCTGCCTGGATGACGGGATGACGGCGACAGCACGGCATATGCCCCAACAGAGAGGGGAAAACACACCACCAAAGTGTACACTTCAACAGATAATGTTTGCCCTATTTCCTCATGCACACCACGGCAGGGCATGGAAACGTCTTGGTAGTGATGCTCAAGCACACTACTGTGCTTTATTGACGATCAGCGGTAGTGTACTCCGTAGTTAAGGAGATGATGGCTGACTGCTTTGGGAAATGGGCGCATGAGAAGCATGCCAATGTCACCTTGAAATCTTAAAATTTCCCGACAAGTTCGACATGTCTCTCCCCTGCGAGAAGAAATGCTAGTTGTAGTAGGTAGATTAGATAGAGATTATGGACGGGACGGGATCTTCAGCCAGAGACAATAATCGCTGAGAGCTTGTTGCCGTGTTGGTGTGTGGTAGTGTAAATGACCGCCCCCTTTGGAGAGGCATTGCAAGCAACGGTCCTGCATTGTTTGTGATACAAAGCTGAAGTTCATATTGTGCTTTAGTTCACCAAGTACAATTGCGATTGAGCCGTCGCCCCCGGCTCTTCATCGAGAATGGAATCTCTGGATGTGAGATGATGATATCGTGTACGTAGTATGTGCGTGTGTCTGGGGCATAGGTTTTTGGCATACCTGTCCATGCTCTTGCTGGACTGGACGACTGCCCCGAGAGCCTGGTGAGTTCTGATGGTATGCAACAGGGGCAAAGAAAAACAGTATCAGAAGCAAACTGATTCAAGACATGAAGAAAGGCATGAAATGAAGGAGTGCCCCGGTGCAGGTGGATGGGCCGGCGCCGCTTGACGAAAGTTGTTCAACTATCTCAGTTGGTGCTGTTGGTAGCGCGATGCTGGCTAGGTCAGGATGCCGTGGTTGTCATTCTTCTGCCTACAGTACCATGATGCTGCGGTGTGACCCGAGTCCATGCTAACAGAGGGCCGATTTCGCCTGTCCCGTTTTTTTTTGGGCAAGACTGGTTCCTCCAATTATATTATGGTAGACAAGAGGGGAGGTTGGAATTTGAGCCTAGATTGCGTGCATCGTGGAAGGCCAGCGGCTTGGCGGAGTTGCGATGACCTTGCGACTCAAGCGCGGCATGCAGTAAAACGTAGGCCCTTGCTCCATGATGTCGTTGGAGGGTCTCCTCGGCGGAAATTTGCAGGGTTATCAGAGTCGTTGGGTCCTCTCGAGCACTCCTGTCATGGAAACGGATGAAAGAAACCTGGCAACGCCTGGGCGCGCACGAGCGGTCAGCCGTCCCCCACATGGCCCATGCAATCAAAAGTTGACAAGAAACAACCGGCACTAGGACCAATCCCAGAAATGATCAAACGAAGGCGAGCATCAACGGCGGTAACAGAGTTCCGTGGTGGCGGCGAAGAAGGCGTTTCAGTGGCAAAAACGGTCCCTGGAAAATCTCATCTCATCTCAGAGTCAGGTTTGTCAGGTTTGTTAGCCACGGGCTTGCCTAAAAAGGAGAGCTCTAATGCACTCTTTGCAGCGTAATCCTGCTAGAACAGCACGGCCCTGAGTCGTGTTCCCTGCAGGAAGGTGCAGCTGTCGCAGCTGGGAGTACTTTCGCCCCTGAGGTGCGTAGGTAAGGTAGCGAGCAGGTAGGTCCAGAGGAGACGGGATAGATTACCCCGTCCCGTCTTTTGACCGGTGCATGCCCGTCGCATGGCACGCAACACGGCAGGATGCGCCTACTGCGACGTCCTGCAATGGTAACTGCATCTGCAACTGCAACTAATGCATCCGCTCTACGGGTGTTTGGGGTCCTAGCTATGTAATATGGATGCTATACTTCCTTTTTCCTCATTCCTGTTACAGCCCGCCCGCACAGTTGAGAGGAAGAGTGATGTGCGAGGGGATGTCTGAGTCAGTATCCTCGGGCTGTACCGCTTTGCTATCCGTACTCCGTATCCGTAGTCTCTCCTGCAATGTCCTGAAGAGGAAATTCGGCTTACATCTCTCTTCAAAACTTACCGACCTGCCGTCTAGCAAAGCATGACCTGCTATGTACGTATTAACAATCTGCTAAATCTACGGAGTACCTACCTACCGGTATTGTATTTGAGAACGTTAGATTCTATTTGAGATTTGCAGTTGAGCTATCTTAATCTCAAGTTCATTTGCTGTGCGTTTGCTCTTCAAGATCCTCGCGCTCGGTCTCTCAACCCCCGTCCAACTATCACGTACCTGAACTAGGCCAAAGCATGTACCTAAGGTAGCCAGTACGTTGCCGGCCTTGGTCCCTTCCATTTCTGTTCGAGATTTTTCAATTCGCCTTTTCAGCGGGGACAGCTTGTACAGTACGGTCAGTACCTACCTTGGTTCCTGCCTTAGCACCTCCTACCCACACTACCCACACTAACCTCGCCCCCCTCCCACAAGGAATCAACGGTGGGTCTTGCCTTTAGTGAGCCTCGTGCGATCCCGGTATCGTCCAATAAGGCAAGGGCTTCACATCATGGTCCCCCCTTCCCCTTCGCTTCCCGCATCCGTCCCATCTCCAGCAGCGGCCAGCCAAGGTCGGTTAAACAAAGACCAAAGCCAACCAAACGAAACTCAACACAACCACCTTCATCGTCGTTCTTTTTTTTCCGATTTTCTTTCTGAGACGAAACAAGCTTCGACGGGGAGTGGGACGGTTGGCTTGTTCGATAAGTACGGTAGTTAAATCTGCGACTTGACGACTAGCGACCGGCGTCCGAACAGCTGCCGAATCTCCCATCTTCCGGCCGAGTTCTCTTGAGTTTGCTCCTTGTTGCCACCAACATCATCTTTCGACCTTCACATATCACGGCAACGGTTCCTTTGAGTCTTGTTTCTGTTCGCCTGGTGTTGGCGATATCCTTACTTTCTAGCCTGGAACTTGTTTGGTTGCATTGCTCTCTCTATATCTTGTCGATTTATTATCTTGTCGCCATCATCCTCGACCTACTTTTGGCTCTCGCGCATGATTCTGCACTCATGATGCGACATTGAGCTCTTCTGTTGTATCACCTCCTTGTCTTGTTCCAGCTCAAACACTTTGCCCTGCCTGCCTATATTGCGTCGACGATGGATAACTTGGAAGGGATGCTCATGGTTCCTCCAGACCGGGGCCAGATCCTCGGTAGAGCTGTCTGGAAGGTTTGTTTCCTATCGCATGCGCACATTTGTTCCGCGCCCCTAATCGCCATTCCTCTAGTTGCGATACGTTGTTGTCGGAAGACGAACCGCCGGAGCTGGCCACCCTGGAAGCCCCAGCTATTCACATTTGGTATCCAACAGCCGTAACAACAGCCTTGGGAATAAATCTTTCTCTAAACTGCCCGCGGAAGAAAACTGCCTCTTCATTTACAAACACAAGGTATGTGGCACCAAGAATTGCTTTCAAACCCGCAAGCCGAACATCTCCGTTATACTTCCCGACGTAGTCAACTGACCCCATTGGAATTCCAGGAGGATACCGAACCAAGCCAACAATGGCCCATAAACTCTATTACCGACTGCCAGGTCCAGCAGATCGCCCACCGCAAACAGGGTCCCATCCTTCCCACCCTCGTCATCTCCATCGCTGACAAGGAGAAAAAACGTCGCTCGAGCCGAGCCGCCGGCCTTATATCTTCTAACAAAGAAGCCAGTGCAACAACGCTCTGGTTTCGCACCCCAACGGATGATCATCATCTGAGCTTGCACGAGTGGGCGCGCAATATCCTTTATAGAAAATCCCCTATGAGTCCCGAAAGCCCGATGTCGCCCCAGTTTTCAAATCCGTTTGCGTCGAGGTCCCGCGATCCGTCCGAGTACTTCTCACGGCCGTCGAGCAGAAACCAATCTGGTCGCACTGATACTCGTGGTCTTCAACACAAGAGCTCTTCCAATACTCATTCGACAGCTACTCGAGATCGACCCCTCACTTTCAGCTCCGAGTCGCTTAGTTTGCGATCAAAGCGCAGTGATGTGTCTTCCCCTTCGAGCAACAACTATCCAATCCAGCAGATGAATTTCCCAATTCCTGGGCAGCATTATACTACAGTTCTCCCAACCGACCTGCCATCTCCCGTCAACACCACGGGAGAGTATCATGGAGAGTTCATTGAGGGATGGACATCGGCGCAGGGGAGATCATCCACGATGAGCTCGCCAATCCGCGGTCGCAGTAGTATTGGCTCTCAAACGCCCCATCCTTCCATCGCGGCTACCGACTCGAGTTCTCCGCCTGGGCCCCGTGAGACCATTCTGGACAGAGCTTTCCAAATGCGATGCATTCCTGGCTCTGAGCGCGATGTACCTGGCGAGGACAAACTTAGTTCTTTGGCTCGATTTGAAGCGCTGATGCGGGAAGCTGACGAGAAGCAAAAACAGAGGGAAGAAGCCGAACGAGCTCAGCAGATGGCGATGCGTAGCGCTTTCGAGGCGTCTGACAGTTCTAGCGAGGAGCAAGATAGTGATTCGGATGACTTGGATGAGGACGCATACGGTGGCGTACCAGATCGTCGGGGACCAGCATTGATACCGCCAACGACGCAACGAGCGTTGCAGTTTATTGCTGACCGTCACGACCAGGCACAGCCTTCGTCGTCCGGCCGTCCCCCTGTGTCCAGGACCCCGGTACTTCAACAGTCACCTCCCATGCGACCACATACCGCTCACGCCAAGAGCCGCCCAAGTCCGACCCAGAGGACGAACAGCACTCCTCAGCTGACTCCCGGCATGGCCAATCTGGAAATATCAGCATCCTCCGGAAAGATATCTGATGATGCCGCGATGCGGCCGAATGGAGACAAGCGTTTATCCACTACAAGCACTGCTACGAAAAGGTTGAGTTTCACCGAGTTTACCAAGAGGTTATCGAGCACCAGCAGCTTACTGCTCGTCCAGACGAACACTAGTGGGGGGAGTTCCCGGGGAAGCAGTGAGGTCGACATCCAGCCCTCGTCCGTACCCCGTGGGACGCTGACCCCGCGAGGGACCGGGCCACCTCCACGAGACCGAGACACGGATGGTTATGGCGGGAGATGCCGATGGCGCAACAGCGTTGGCGTCATTGGTAAAGACGGAACATTCCTCTAGACTCACCAGAGAGAAGCTAAGGGCACGCCAGCTTGACAGCTCTCGAATCCATGGTCACTACTAGATGCATAGGGCGGATTTTTGATTGTTTGCTCACCGATGTGCGATTGCACGGAAGAAGGATACGGACGACATTTGGGCGGCTTTGCATGCTTTTTATGATTTTGATACCAGATGATGGCATCATCACGACTCTAACGACGGAGATGGGGAGGGATGTTTTGGGTACATGACCCTAGGCGTTTCTTATTGGCGGATGACAGTTTGTCTCTGCTAACATCAGTCAGTGTTTTTGGATTTTCCTTGGCCGTCATGATGTGGCGCGCAATCGTGCTCGTGGTTTTCTTTCACCTAATTATGGGATTGGTTTACCAAGCTTAATGTCTTCCAGTTTGCTGCGAGCATGTGTACGCGGGTGGTGGGCTGGATGGTTACAGTGAGACGCTGGCTACATACTCTTAGATGATACAGAGGCATCTGCAAGACTAGCAAGCATGTTTAGTTAAATGGCGAACTAATGTGTGTTCAGCATGGTGGCCGAAGCTTTATTGGTATTCTGAAAGCGACACAAATTCTCATGCACCCTCCTCGCGATCTAAGCTCTTGGAGGTCCATCTTAGGTTCCTTGTTGAGCTACTCTCAACTTTTATTACCACCTTGTAATTCCAGACGCTCTGTCCATCCATTTTATCTTTCATACAATCAACTGTATTCGCAACCCACTTGGGTCCTGGTATCCTTTGCAAATCCGATCTCTGCATCTTCATAGCACAATGCTGACCCCGACTATGACTTGTTCTCATCATACACACCTTGCCTCCGTCGAGACCAGAGCCTTCCTTTCCATACCTTATCGAATGTACTTGACGATGGCTTCCTGTTCTTCGGGGCTCAGTCGCTGGCCGATGAAGCCCTCGATGGCGCCACCATGTCGCTGGTTAGCGCCGACCATGTACTCCTTCACCCACTTAGCCACGTCGAGTACCTCGGGGAATTCGTCCCGAGCGAGGGGCTTGCAGGTGTTGAGTGCCGTAAACGACATGCCGAAGCCAATGTCATCAACGTCCGCTTCAGCGACAATCTCATCACCGGAGCCGGCAACCACAGTGGGAGGGTTGGCCAGCAGCGAGAGCAGGATACGGCAGCTGTTAGCCCAGCCCTTCAAGAACTTCTGTCCGAATGCTTGCGAGTTGCACAGAGTTTTGGTCAGGGACACGACTGCAACCTTTCGGTCGACGGGACGAGCGAGCTTCTGCGTCTCCGCCAGCACGAAGACAGGATAAACCTTGGTGAACACACCCTCCTCAACCGAGTCGGACTGCTTAATGAAGTAGTCGGCTCCATAGCCCGCTTCAAGGCGAGCGGAGACAAGGTGATAGAACCGTACGAAGCGCAGCTTGAACGAGTCTGCCGGATTTCCTTGAAGCTTGGTGTAGATAAGCCTGAGGACGGTGCTAAAGTACTGGCCCAAGACAGAGCTGAGACAAACGGTTAGCTTTCCTCGTTTACCATCAGAAAATATTTACTCACGGCTCAAAAGACTTGACGATAGAGTCGAGAATGTCAAAGGCAAGCACCTCCGACTTCTTACCACTCAGAAGCCTCTGGAAGATGCCGAGCACGGGCTCGAGCTGATTCTCCGCCATGATGGCCTGGGAAGCTCGAGGAATGACAGCGGACAAAAGGCGGCTGCATGCAGGAACATTGCCTCGTGTCTCCCATAGAGTAGGGTTTAGCAGAGGGCCGAGGAGCGCCTTGTAGTTGTCCGAGATTGTCTCCGACGGGCTGGATTCGAGCAATTGCGCAAGGACCTGGAAGACGTATTGCATAAATTCTGGGCAAGCTGTTAATAAATACCATGTTCACTAACCAACACGCGACTTACCCGTGACATCCTCGATCAGGATTTGATGGAAGGGTTCCCACAGCTTCTCGTTGAAAAGTGCGGCGTTGTTGGGGGCACAGTATCGGACGAGAGCACCGATAGCCTCGAAATGGTAATAGTAGAATCGCGGGTTGCTGGGGTTCTGCTTCATAACATTGGTGATGAGGATAAGGTGGGTCAGCACGTTGTCCAACAATGGACCAGCGCCGTCCTTGATGACGATCAGAATTCTCATGACGCAGCGCATCAAGAACTCGTTCTCCTGCAACTTGGTGGGGCTAGAGTCCTTCTCAATAAGCTTGAAAAGGTGGCTGAGGAGATCCTTGGCAAATGGCTCAATGTCGACGCGAGGGAACATGGGGTTACCAGCATCATCAGCAAGGAATAGAACACGCTCGACAGCAATGGCCGCATAAGAGTAAACGACGTAGTTGTCCGAGTTCAGGTTCTGGATCAGCGGCCCGAGAGCAACCTTCCACTGCTCCTTGGACAGCTGACTGCGGAAAGTATAGAGATACTTGATGGCGTCCACCTTTAAGATGGGTTCGACACCTTGGGCGTTGATAAGATCTTGAGCAATGTGCTGCTCAAAGAATTCGACCACATTGACAAGGGGGTTGACGGTCTTGACACCTTGGGCGGCAGTGACGGCACCCTTAGCGGCAATCGAAAGGAAAAGGTAGATGGCAGTATCCTTGGCCTTCCAATCCGATTTGCCTTGGGAAAGATAGTGGCTGATGTACTTGGAGACGACTGTAGTGACGGGGGCCTCAAAGCGCTCCTGAAGCTTTCGAAGGAAGTCAGTAGCAGATCGCCGTCTCGAGTCCGTATCGGAACCCTCGAGATCCTTTCGTATAAATTCAATGGGCTCATCCTCAAACAGCTCGAGATCAGATTCGCGCAGCGCAACATTAGGGAGGATGACCTTTTCCACAATCTGAGTCAACACGTCCTCGTTATTGAATATTCCAGAGTGCTCTTTTGTGGACGCAACGGCAGTCAAGAAGTGCAGCGCCTTGCTGACGATAATGTCGTACTTTGTCTCGGTGGCGGTCGACGACAAAAGGTTCCAAGCCTTCTCGATGAAAGGCTGGCAGTACTTGGAGAAATCCTCATCGTATTTGACAGTAAATAGCTCAAGGACTTCGCAGATATCAGCCTTGACGGTGTCCGCTATGCTCGTCTCGGTTTCATCGTCGGTCTCCAAGAGCGGGTTGGAATATATGAGGTACTTGTGCAACAGTTCGGAGATACTGGCGAGATTCTCCTCAAAGATGGGAGGTAGATCGTGAGAAGACATATCATACAAGATCTTAATCTGGAGATCTAGGGTCTCGAACCAGCCTTGTAGCATCTCCTTCTTGTCGTTGTTTTCGGTGATCTTCTTGTCGGTTGTCTAGAGGGCACAATGGTGAGCACAATGCAAGCGAAGGTCCACACATATTTCACTTACCACTAGAAGCTGCACAAAGGCTTGCCCAAATGTCTCAATGACATGGTTGATCTCCATGTAGAGCTCGTCTGTACGGAACAAGGGTCGCCATCGTACATAAATGGAGTGTGCGACCTCGAGAACACCAACGTTGACCTTGGGGTCTGTGGCGGAGAACCGACTAACAAGTTCCTACAGAAACAGAGGATCAATACGATAGTTTGATAAGAAAACAATGTCGAGCAAAACACACCTGGGTGAGAGTATCCCATCGCCGCCAAAAGTCAGAGTCTGCGATGACGCTGATAGCGTCACCAAGCTGAGCCTGGATGTTGGCAGGCGACGAGATCATGAGGCCAATGAGGCGCTCCTTGATGACCTGGACCTCATCCTGGGGTAGTTTGTAGTTGCCTTCCTCATCCTGTGCAAAAATTAGAATCCAGCATTTTGAGGGCGGGTCGATCGATAGACTGGGGGTTGTGTCGAGACGCACCACATAGTTTGTTCGGATAAAGTTCTTGAAGGCGAGAGCAGCGGCGAGTCGAGTCTTAGAGGGTAGGGAATTGGAGTTGACGATGTTGAGCAGGGTGAGCGAGTATTGGGGCTTGGTTGCCTCCTGCTTGAGAGCCGTCTCGGCTGTTGGTGATGATTGTTTATTAGCATTTATGATCGCGGGGCAACGCCAGGGTGGGACGGGCAACGGGGCAAAGTACCTTTGCGATGCTGGGAGGGATCGAGTGTTGCGTCGAGCAGTTGAGCGATCTGACCAATGTCGGCCGCCATGATGAAAGGTGTGCGGGAGGAGAGATTGTGGAAGAGAGAGGCGGAGGAAGAAAAAAAGAAGAGAGGAAGAGAAGAAGCGGTGGTGATGGTGGGGAGGTTTGGTTGGAGGTCGCAAGCCGAGTTGTTGGCAAACAGAGCACGGCTGCATGTTTTTTGGGGGGCCCGGGGGTGGGAAGTTGGCGGGATGCTAAGGTAAGACCCAATAGAAGGAATGCGCTATAAAAAAAAAAGCTCTAGCTACCTACCTAGGTTCGGTGCAACCTTCAGTAAACGTTAGCGGTGCAAAGCCTATTGGCGCTGGAGCCAGCTGAAGTGGGACTCACAACAGAAGCTCCTATCCTGAAGCATTTGTGCATATCAACAGACTTGTGCTTTGTGTGTGAGTTTGCCTGGAATATTGCAAACTGGAAGTTCTGGAGTACAAGAGAAACGTCGAGTGAGCAGCTGCTAAAGTTTTGGGTGCTGGCACTACTATAATCCGTGCCTAGTTAGATGGGCCAAGAGGTAAGGAGGAAATGGATAAGAGGTGGCTCATTGCTTGTAAGCTTTACTTCAATACGAACATGAATTGTTGACGGGACAAATCAAGTTTGGTTAGAAACTGTGGGACAAGAGAGCACTGTTGATTGACCGTCTGTTTGCGATACCTCTACTAACTCGGGGATTTAGCTCAGGCAAATAAGAGCATAGATTAGCATTTGATCTTCCGTCTATATCTCCATAGGTGCTCAGTCTCCATGGATATTAGTTCCAGTCTCGGCGTGATCTCGACAGAGCGACTCTCGTCCATCCCTAGCAGTTGAAGAGTGGCCGGTTCTAGTACAGATATACAACAGTATCGCCTCCTACGAATCTGCCCAATATGTTTGATAATTCTATTGATTGCCTTTAATGAGGATAGTCCCGAGTACATTACAACCCTACCTGCTCGATCATTCGCGACCGATCAACCCAAGACTGCAGGTACGTTGTGGCTGAGATACTCTTCTCAGCATCAGGGTCCATTGGCGTGATTGGCTCTGGTACCTTGCTGTCTACAGGGACAGCTTGGTGGCTACATGAGAGATCCCTGAACTGTTCGCGTGCTCCCACCCAAAACAACCACAGGGAAGAGCCACTTGACGGAGCGAGCTGCGGCATCGCGGGCCGCTATTGGCCCGTCGCACGGCCCTCTGAACTGCAGTGGGTGGGTGGGTGGCTGCCTGAGGTGAGGTACATCGGCCCAGGTACCTCGCCTGATCGACGAGCCCTGCAGCTACCTCTGCCCATTGTCATTGTCTTGTGCCAGAGTCTGATGACGGCCGCTGCTGGATCTTTCCTGCTAGACCTCAGGTGCTCATCCCAGCGTAAAACTCTCCGTCCTTATTAACCTTTCATCAACCTTCAACCTCTCTCCAATCTCTTTTTTGTTGCTTTGCCAGCCTCACCGCGCGTCTATTCTCGCACTCCAATGATTGATCGACTTCCACGCTAGCTTGCGCTGTCTCCCAGTCGCTGCCACTGCCACTGTCAGCTCCGGCCTTCCGTCTGCTTGTGCCGCCGACCTGCCCGCCCGCTCGCTTCCGCCCCGCCGTGTGGTGCCATACCGGACCTCCGACCACCTCCCGCGCACGCTCCGACGTCATTCACGACCTCGTCTCTTGGTCCTTTAATGACCATATTTTCCTCCATCTCTATTCACAACCTCTCACAGGCCCCTTCTAGGCCTAGGTAGCACATGTTTCGCCGGTGAGACTCGCCTGCACCGTCTGCCCATATTGCACCTGCATACTACATCCTACATCCGAGACGCCGTGCCGTCCGTCGCACCAAGAATATACCAGGCGCCAGAGACACTAGATCCTGACTGTCTCGCTTACTGGCCCTGGCGAGCCGCTGAGCACTATCAATATCATACTTCTATCCACCTCGTCGATGTCTTCCGGCCACCTTATCTTGCTTCCTGCTTTACATCGATCGACCTACCTTGCCGATGACAACGCTCCTAGCACACGGACGTCCGTTCCTCTGCTAACATGCTACGCCGTCTAGCCTCCCTTAGCCACCCAGACCCCGAGGAGACTTCACAAGAGCACATGTCACCGCAGCCAGGAGATGGTCCACCGTCGCCAGATACGTCCCGTCAGGGTGGTCTTGCCCATGTCCTCCGGGGCTTGACAAGCTCAAAGCTATCTAAGTCGTTGCCTTCTATAGCTTCGCCTTCGTCTACGACCGCTCTTCCTATCGCCGAGTTCATTCATGCTCCTCTTACGAACCCGCCTGTCAACCCACCACGAGGGCTATCCTCGAGTCACATGGAGTCCTTCGAGCTTCTCAAGAACGGCTCTCCTAACGAGCGCATCGCTGCCGCCAATTCGTTAAGATATGCCATCACCGAGTACCCACTGAACCCTGTTTTGGATATCTGGTATGCCGCAAAGGACCTCATCGATCCTGCAAAGCCCGCCGCAGCTCGGACAGCTGGGTGGGAACTCTTGACAGAGTGCGTCAAGCATGACGCCTCCACCGACCTTGAGCGCCAGGAATATTTCATGACTCTGTCGGCTCCTGCAAATTCGGAAGATTTCCACCTGCAGTTGGCTGCTCTCGTAGACCTGACCCGTCGAGGCCGTGTCTTGACTGGTTTTGACTATGAGCTTGTTCCCTTGCTGACTAGCTGGCTTTGGGAATCGTACAATGTGGTGCGCGCAGCTCGGCGAAACGCATCCCGGGGCTCCAAGGGCACTTCCAGGAGCCGTGCGGCAGCCTCTGGCCAAGAGAAAAATCTCGCTCAGTTATTCACCTTTCTTATGGACGTGATCAAGTTCAGTTTCAACAACGCCGACGAGCCTGCGGTGATTGGTTTGATCGATCGGCTACTGGCAATATGCATGAGCACCAGCGTCGAAGACGACCTTAGGTCGAGCATAGCCGTCATTGACACCATCGTGACATTCGGATCTATTCCGGACGAGAAGCTCAAAGGTTGCGTCCAGGTACTCGGTTCCATCTATTGCATGGTGGGAAGCCTTCAAAAGGACGCGTGGCATACACTCTCCAACCTTCTCAAAAGCCACAACGGCCAGGCAACTATTCGGATTTTGCTCGACATCCTACGGAATAACCCTGGCGATGGGGCCAAGGAGAAGGATATCAACCGGGAAATACGTGGCGCCCTGGCTGTGTTGCAGAAAATATTGACCAAGAGCCTTGAACATGGTTACCCTGCTGTCCCCTTTGCTTTGCTGGCCGATGGTCTTACCACAATTGTGAGGACCGCCGCATCCACCAAAACTTTGACTGCAATTCTGCAACTCCTCAATTCTCTCTTTGACGATGGAGAAGGTCACATGCACCGTTTGATTATTGACGAGGATTGGTCGGTCATTCTCGAGGCTGCTGCGGACTGCGCCAAACGAGCCATTCCTGAACCCCACGAGCTAGACAAACTTCGCAACCACAGCAGAGATGAAAACCCCGAGGAGGCACTAAGCCGAGAACTCATTGTTCTTATTAGGCGGCTCGATATTCTCATCAATCAGAAGTCTGGCCACTTCGTTCCACGACCAACTGTTGTCGCTTTTCTCACCGAAGTTCACCAGTTTCTTCCAGATGCAACTGCATCCTCAGTCCTCGACTACTTCCAAGAATTCAGATGCTGCTCTCCCTCTGACCTTCACTGGGAGGACAATCTAGTTTTGGTCTTGAAGGGCTTCTTTGGCAATCGTGATCGATCATCCCAAATCAGACTTCGGGCCCTGGAGACCATCATGGACGCATATGAGGTTGTGGACTTGGTTGGTGATGATCCTGAGGAGAGTTTCATCCCTCACCTGGCCAAGAGCGTCCTACAAGATGTCGCTGAAGAGACAGACGTCCTCGTCCTCGAGGGCATCATGTCTCTCATGGTTTCAGTCGTGGTATCTTGTGACATGGAGCTCTTTGACTACATCGTCGACGCGCTACGGGGCATTGTTATTGGCGATCGACTCAAATCCCCCATCTCTTCCACGGCTTCTCCGAACCCCTTCGCTCAACCCCCTTCCGATGATGCCCTTTCGCCCCAACAGTCACCCTCTAACGTGGTGGCAAAAGGATATGTCAAGATGTTTGTGCAAACCATGGACTTTGACAGTGGGAAGTGCATAAGACTATACAATGCTCTGGTCAACATTGCTAAATCGAGTCATTGTGAGGCGGATGCGCGACTGACTGCCATGAAGCTCTTGTTCCGGTTACGTGCCGACTGGGCTAATCGCATCTTCATCACGAAGGTCCTCGAGACTAATTTTCTCGCCGCCTCCATCTGCCGAACTCCAGATACTCGCGCAAAGAAGCAAGCTGAAGAAGCTGCCCAATCAATTCGACTTCTAAGAAGTGAGCACGGTGGATCGTCCAGGTCTTCACGCGGCATTTCTTTTAGCCAGGCGCAAGCCCATGAAAGGGGTATTCCAATTCGTTCCGCCAGCATAGCCGCCGGGAGCTCCCCGAAGGGCAGCTCAGGTCGGTACCACCAGATCTGGAGCCTCCCTGATCCCGAGGCGCTGCCAGAGTCTGTCACCGGCGTCATCAGTCCAGTCTTGGTTTCTCATGCCCCGGAATCGGAAGGTGAACCAAAGGAGAAGTCTGAGAAGGGAGGGGGCGATGTTGATACTACTGCCCTTAACATCGCAACCTGGCTCGAGGCTGTTCGAAGCCTGCTTCATGGCTGCGATTGGGAGGTCTACAGTTTTATTCTTGTTCATCTTCCGTCACAACTAAGCAACCACGCCATCTTCCGTGACGCCATCCCTCAGATACAGGAACTTCGGAGACTTATCTGCGAGCAGATTCGCACAAACTCCTTTCAGGAACCACCTAACGCATCGGGTTTGAGACGCGCTGACGTGGCGATCTGTCTTTTCCACACTCTGACCATGATCCTTAGCTACCACGATCATTTTCAGAAAGGAGATGAGGACGAAATAGTCAAGACTTTTGTTCATGGTATCGCGACTTGGGAACGAAGTGCAAAGTGCTGCATTCACGCCTTGTCCATATGCTGCCATGAGTTGCCTCTGTCGACCAGCAAATCTCTCGTCCAGCTGTTAGCGAAGATGTCGACCATCATCACTCAACCGCACGTCTCGATCGACATTCTGGAGTTTCTGGCTTGTCTCAGCCGTCTGCACAACGTGTACGTCAACTTCAGGGAAGAAGAATACAAAATTGTGTTCGGCATCTGTATTCGATATCTACAGTCTGTGAGAGACAAGAAAGACTCCAACAGGAATAGTCACGCAAGCGAACCATCGATACCAGCCACGTCAACTCCCAGCCTTTCTGACTCAGTCCACCCGAGCGCGGCAGATGACTTACCTCAATATGTGTATGCGCTGGCTTACCATGTGATACTCTTCTGGTTCCTTGCTCTGAAACTTCCTGATCGAGCAAATTTGGTTGGGTGGCTTGTCCGAAACATGTATAGCGACGCAGAAGAGGGACATGCCGATAATGAACAGGCCCTCACTTCGATTGACTTCATGCAAAGGGTCACTTACGCTGATGTTGAAGAGTCTTCGCAAGATCCTCTTTTCAGGGAGAATCGCTTCGGAGAGATTGCCAAGAAGAGATGGCTGGTTGGCTATAGCATTGTCACCGTGATGCAGGCCACAACTACTGGCTGGGCACAGATCGTCAAGAGACAGCCTTCAGGTACCTCCGTGTTCACGATCCGAGAGACGTTCAACCCACCGCCGCCACATCAAACTCAAAACTATGTCGACGTCAGCAGGGAAGGGCAGACCTCGAACAACACGATTCTGCCTAGTCATCTGCTGGTGCAGCTCATGTCGTCGGTTCCGCAGAGCCATGACCTGGCGCGGCCGATCCCTCTGCCTGAGGACGAGGTTGTTGATAGGGCTATCCGAGTTTTCGACCGGAACTCTACTGTTGATGGTCACAAGGTTGGAGTTATATACATTGGAGAAGGCCAGACTGATGAGGCTGAGATTCTTGCCAACGTCTCCGGCAGCAGTGACTACGTGGAATTTTTGAACAGCCTGGGGACATTGACCAAACTCAAGGGGGCCACGTTCAATACGCATGGACTTGACCATGAGTTTGATTCCGATGGTCAGTACACCTTCTGCTGGCGCGACCGCGTCACGGAGATTGTATTCCACGTTACGACACAGATGCCTACGAACCTAGACCATGACCCGCGATGCACTTTGAAGAAGCGGCATATCGGCAATGACTTCGTAAATGTTGTGTTCAACGATTCAGGCATGCCTTTCAAGTTTGATACCTTTCCGGGCGACTTCAACTTTGTTCACATTGTCATCACACCTGCGTCGCGGGCATCGTTTATTGCTGCTAGAGACACGTCAAAGCACAGTCAACCTTTCTATCGTGTCCAGGTCATGAGCAAGCCGGGCTTCCCTGAGATCTCGCCGGCCTCGGAGACGAAGATGGTCTCGCTCAAGGCCCTGCCTGGCTTGATTCGCCTTCTGGCCCTTAACGCCTCTGTGTTTTCTCACGTCTGGGCTAATCGCGAAGGCGGAGAACACGTCAGCTCGTGGCGAAGCCGTCTCCGTGCCATCAAGCGGCTACGCGAGAAGTACGGGTCGTCAAAGTCAGGACATCTCGCGCCCTCAGCCTCACAGTCGTCGTCCCTAGGGAGCCCAACACCGCTGTACCAGCACCAGCAGCTGCAGCAACAACAACAGGCGGATGCTCCTACGCGGCCAGCTAGCACCGTCCGCGACAGCTTCACCAGCCTCCGCCGCACGAGTGTTGCAACATTTTTCACCAGCACAAGCGAGCAGACTTCGCATCGGTCTTCAATGCTGTCGTCATCCACCACAACCAATGACACGGAGATCGGCACGGTGCACGGGCAGGACTCGCATACTGACACTGTCGACTTCTCAAAATGGGCTTGAGAGTGATGGTTGAATCGGATGAGAAAAACAGTCGGAACTCTATCTGTATGATGAGTGTTTGTGTTATCAAAAAGGTGCGGGAGGCGTCTGTCTACATAAGGGAAATCACGGATACAAAAAGTTATTGCTTGGGGTTTACCTTCCTGTTTGTTCATTTCTATCAGCTTGTTTCAAGTCTGTCTGCCTATACTTGGTTCTTCCCCCATTTTTCTCGCGGCTCTGCTTTTGAAATACCCTTAAACTATCCTGCTCTGGGCAGAAGATGGTTGATTGCGAGGATTCATCATGTCAGTGCTGCTGCTGCATCGTTACATTGCAAAGCCAAAACAAACCAATAGGATCCATTAGGGACCTCGCGGTCCGGCAATTTCCCCTCGTCGGATTTAACAACTGTCAAGGTCTCCCTGCCCGTGCATGTTGCTATCTTTTCTCTCTCTTCCCGACCTGATCAGCCGATGCAAAACTTGTCATTTCCGGCTCCTGTGCGACGCTGGTGGGAACATGTCGTGTAACGCACACTCAGCACCCAGCGCCGTTTGCATATTGATCTGATCTGCTGAATCTGTTTGGTCCACGTCCGTCTGTCGGCCCGGAAATTCGAGCCGAGTGTCGGGGCTGATTTGTTCGAATAACTGGGGGTAGCATGCGAGGGTCATTAATAGGCCGGCAAGTCATGGTTACACAACTGCGGAATCCACCGGATGATTGATGACAGGGAGGGATAGGATTGAAAAACTCTGTCAGGTGGCACACGAACGATGGTAGCACAAGGACAAAGAGGATAGCTCCTTGCGCAGAAGGATTATAACTCTGCAGGGGGATTATAGCCATGAAGAAGGAAAGCTAGCCGTAGAGCTGCGGATCAGAGACTGAGACGCGGTTGTATCGACTAGTAATCCTGTAGAAATAACGGGAGAAAAAAGAGCAAACCCACCACAATTGGCGTATATTGGCGTACATTGCCGTCATGGAATTCTGAAAGTCGGATGGCGAGCTCAAGAAAGAGGCCAAGTCATAATTAATCAGCCTCCTCTGACTTGGCACTCTTCACGCGCAGTAGTTAGCATGGGAGTGGCTGCTGCACATCCCCATGTGATCAGTCGGAAATGAGAGCGACGTAACAATGAGCAATGCTTGGACACCTTACTATCAAGCCAACGGCATTGATCTCATAGAATCCGGGATAGTGGTTGCGAAGCCCCAACCCATGACCCTGACCATCTATCGCGATGATGAGGGCGTATTGTGCAGTCAGGAATCATCCCAGTCCATGCCCCCAATATGAGCTGTCAGCCAGCCATGCAGGTTGCCGCAGTGGGCTAAGTCGATGGACTGTCTAGACCGACAGATCCGGCAACGGATTTCTAAACTCGGTAGCTTCTTCCAGCAACGCGATGCCTCGAGGTATGACGAGCATTTCCCCGCCATGAGAGTGCGGTTGGATCGACCAGGGTTGCTTCAGTAACACCCTTCGCGTATTGTTAAGACTGTATCAACTGCGCATAGCTTTGTGAAGCGTGTGCTCCTGAAGGGATACGATCTTCATAGGCTTGTTGCAGTTCCTGAACAAGCCATTGGGAAACAAAGCGACACCACCGTTGTTTGCTAGACGCGCAGCTTGAGGATTGCGTATGCATGATCAAAAAAGGGAGGCCCAGGCATGTTCAAGTCTCTGCCAAAGAAGACAGGAGGGATGGTGATCAGGTGTACGGGAGGAGACACGCAACAAGAGTCCTCGCCTACACGCAAGCGTATGGCAAGTTGCTTAGAGAAGCGCTGGCACAAAGCTGGAACTCTGAGTCGAAGCTGTCAGGCTTGGCAGCGTCCTGCCCCCTATTCCTGGTTTGAGCGTGGCCTTCCATCGGAGCTGCGTCTAAACCAATCTCCTTATCATTGAAGAGGCCTGCTGGAGGCAAACCATGTAGCATCTGGCCGAGCTAGTTTTCCTTCTTGTGTTGTTCAGATCTTGCGCCAGATCTCTTTATACTCTGCCCATTTGCGAAATCCTGTATTAGTTTCGTTAGCGATCGAGTTGCTTGTAGCTCAAATGTTACTTCTTACCAAGTGATGACAAGACATTCTCATCCGATTTGACACCGTCAACAAACATCCCAACCATCCCTCTCTCGCTTAATGATTGACGGCAAGACAGAAGTAGTCTGGTCGCTACAGAATCCCGGCGGTTGACCATGTCTGGATCGTCGTCTAGAGACCCCGTCAGCGTTGGGTATCTGCTTCCTGGCAAACAACTTACCTTTGATAGAAATGCATGAAACACCTCCGATATCTTGTCCTATCGCAACCGGCCACGGGATATCCGCAGCACATGGGCTGCCGTTCTGGGGGAAATATGTTATTGCTGCTGCCACTAGATTATCTCCTTCAAGCCCAACAATGACATCGCTCAAATGGCAGCTGTCCATAGTCTTGGCGTATTGATCGTACCATCCGAAGCCGTATCTCTTCTCGGACTCTTTGTTTGCCATATCTATGACTTGTTGATAGTCAGAAAGCTGGCATCGCCTGAAGGATAACCCTGCAGAAGCCAGATCGGGGACAGCAGCGTCCGCGAATCTAAGAAACCAATCTGACACAGGCCGGCCATTCCCCGGGGTAAGTTCGTTCAGCTTCCACCCTCGTTTCTCGAACCACTCGGTATTGCTCACGGGGACGGGTAGGCCATAGAGTAACCGTGGAAACGTGCTTCCAATTTGAATTCGACCGACGCCTCGAATCTTGTTGAGCTTGCTTAGGACTTCATCGTGAAGCACACGTCCGATTCCCCGGCCCCGGAAATCTTGATGGACGATGATAGCAGCTATTGACCCGATGAGTCGATCACCGCTACTATCCGCAAAAGTGGTAAACGTAGCGCAAAATCCAACAGTCTTGCCGCTCTTGGGATCCCGGACGACATGATGCATCGCGTAGCCGTCACGTTTCAAGAGAGAGCCGAGGGTTGATCGACCGAGATGGAACTGGGGAGGGAGAGCCGATTCCCACAACGTATGTATTTCCGGAAGGTCTCTGTTGTAGTCCCAGGTCTGAACAGACCAAGCTGGTTGGGGCCCAGAGTCGCTCGCCATTGAGTGCCCGGTCGCTATTGCTCGTTCACTTGTCAGAAGGGTCGCGATGGTCTCTAGGTCTATTGTAGAATACCCAGGACATTGCAACAGGGTCTGGAATCCGAATTCGTGAACCCCATGGTCAGGAACTTGGCAACACGTCACAAGGGCCAGTGGTCGGTCTTCACACACTTCTCGAACTACCTCGGCGAGTTCTAGTTGGAAAGCGCCCTCGTCTGACGAAAACCCAGTGAGCAAAAATATGACAACTCTGGCCCTTTTGATAAATGCCACATGGATGCCGGTGATGCCGCGCTCTTTGGTATAGGGAACGTGGCGAATCCAGGGGTGCGTCCGTGCAAGAGCCTGGCCGAGGGGCTCGAATGGATCGCTCGTGCTGGCAAGACTTGGGTTCAATGGAACAACAGCTGGAGTCAGCAATAGAACCAGGTCCTCGTCAGCTAAAATCTTTTGAAGGGGGACCAGGTCTTGGTGATCCCACAGCAAAGCAGCGGACGAGCTCTGGCTTTGCATACTCGACATCGTCTGTGGCTGTATCCAGATTGGCGACAAAGTTACATGGCCGGTTCGAGCTATCGACAACGTTACTTCTCTCTCGGCTAAGCGCGTTCCCCACAAGCACCCAACCTCCTTAGGCAGGAACCAACTTTTCAGGCGTATACGAAGCTCAGGTGTCTGGAGAGACGATGTGAGGCGCGGTGGCAAGGCTGCGCACTTGTTTTTGTATCGATTTCAAGGTTTCGCAACTTCAGAAAGGGTTGTCGGAAACAATCCCCGGTGGCTGTAAAATGGGGGCGAACCTCGTGTGAAGTTGAACACTTGTAAGTGGAGCGGAAGTTGACTGAAAAGAAAGTAAAAAGATTGCTGCTCAGCTAGTTGGAACTGAGCCGGAAAGCAGGCGGTCTGCGAATGAAGTCTTTGTGACGACAACGACCTGTATGGCGTATGCTGGGGCTCCGTGGTTTTGACCGTCCAGACTGATGGAAGAGGTCAGAAATGGCTTAAATGAGTGGGGGTAGTTGGGACCAAGACTCCAACGTCGATTAGCATCAGTATCAGCTGCCTTGATTGATGGGCCAGGGCTGCAGTGACTGTCTAGTTGCCAGATGCACAAGGATACCTGGCCCAAACGCTCAGCCTCGGACACGACCGGTTGGAGCTCGTAGCGGAAAGGGCCTCTGTGTGGATTTCAAGATTGGTGAAATGGGATGGCCGATGGCGAAGATCAGTAATGACGGCGAAGGCGGATTCAAGCTGCGCATGCGAGAGGCTAACCGATGGTAACACGAAGACGCACGTCGGCAGACCCGGCGAAGCCGTTTGGAATCGGCAAGGATGAAGGCCCTGGGCGGCAGACGCAACGCAGCGCGGTCCGGTTATTGCCATGACTCAAGACAGCCGTCTCGATTATAGAAAGAGAGACATGAGGGATAGATGCATCACAGTGCAAACCTCGGGGGAATGAAAGCCATTCTTTGCTCGACGGCGGCTTGGGACCGGTCATTCCACCTCGGCACTTGTTTTGGAGCTGTGGGAAAAGCCCATTGCGTCGAGAGGGGGATTCATCAAAACCCCATTGTTGTGTATTTGAGCAAGCACTTGGGGGAGCGATTCGCCGGGGGTCGCATCATCTCCGTAAACGAAGCCTCCTTGACCGAGACTATTATAATAAGTGAGGGCGGATTTCGTGCACCTGGGTGTCGTGCCTGTTATCGGATGGCTTTGGCCGCTCTGCGTGGCTTGGCCGACCGGGAATATTGTTTTTGAGTGTAGGGGTCAAATAGGGTGGGTTGTAAGCAGCGCAGTTGGTCGGCTGACTGGGACGTCAACACCTAATGAGACGGCGGTGGATGCATCCAATGCTAGTCAAGATGAAAAGGAGATGAATTGAGAGGGTGTTGAGAAGAAGGAAATTCAGGAGAGCAGCATTCTAAGCCTGAAAGGTCGAAGGAAGGAGCCAGGAATAGAGTACCTACCTAGCTTGCTTCGGCATGTGTCGAAATGCGGAAATACGATAGGAAAGAGTTTGGCCAAAGCAGGGCAGGCAAGGCACGGTATTCATAGGCTGCAACGGCCCGTCGGCGTCGGGTCGTCGGTCAATGACGTGAACGTTTGCAGATTTATTATTTACCGTTATCTGCACAGTGCAACTCAAATTGTCTTTCTGACGTCGCTTCTATCCCTAGGTCGTCAAATGAGCAAAATATGTATGAATCCTGGACAATGCACTGAAGACTATAGCTCCAAGCCCAAGACACCACATCGCCGAGTATCCGACTGCTTAATAGCAACTAGAAGCAATTGACGCTTTAATGGATAACCAGTTGTAGTCAAGACATGTATTGAAGGCCTTTGCCATGCATGTTGTAGTCGAATTAAGCTTCGACTCATCTCCATCCATTGCCAAACGCCTCACGACGCTGATAGAGTAACAGCGACGCTGGAGTTGTTTGAAAATTGCGGGTGTTGTGGGACGGTTGCAGGGCTTCTCAGCAATCATGGATAAGTACGCCACCTTAGTTATCCCTCGCCAAGCCGGCTCGAAAGTCAGTCTCAGGCGTAAGTTACCTGCAGCTGAAACAAGGCCTCTCTGTCTATATATTTAGCCCGCCTTACCGTAACTTATCAATTCAACCATATTGTACTCCGTACGAAAAATCGTGTTAACAAAATACATCATAGGTTGTGATGCGCCGCATTAGGTATGATGCCTTTATTGTGTGCAAGTTGCTTTGTTATCTTTACTGGGCTGCCCTGATCTATTTATGGATATACCATAGGCGCAAGGGCATTAATATGTATATTTAAATAACTAGAGGTTGGTTGCTGTGTATGTGGCATTGGGTATTATGCCCCTATTGTGTTAATTGCTGTGTTTCTCTCTCTATTGGGCTGCCTTGATCTACCTACGGGTATTGAATATAAGGCCAAAAAACAGACCAATAATAACTAGAGGTATGTACTATTACCTAGGACTTTTCTACCTACACTTGTGCTGTCTCAGACGCGGGCTAAGTCATGAGAGCAGCATTGGTAAATTATAAGAGTCAATCCTCTCTCTCTTTAAAACAAATAAATAAGTAAACAAATAATGCAAAGATCATATAATTGATTCATGAATTCTTTCTCCTCGGACATGTGTAGTTTTACCTTGCCTGTCGAGACAAAATACGGATAGCGAGATTGAGAACCGCTCCGGGAGCCCCACTTCACCCTCCGAAACGCGTCTTCCTTCTCCGACGCGTTCCCCGGAGTGTCCCACTCATTTCATACTCATTCACTCCGCGCCGACGCCTTCATCTGCCGCTCCGGTCCGGTGTGCGCGCATGCCCTTGTCGATTGGCGACCAGTATAAAGCAGTAACCAATCCAGGCATTCTGCCTCTAGCCATGGAGACGGACATAGATCCTGCCTCGGCGGGCCATGATGAGATTCGTCTCCTCGTCGGCGAAGTTACTGAAGGTGAGTCCATGATAACTCAATCCAGAGCCCAGATGAGAAACAAACTCATGGTATGGTCAGCCTCCAAATTACCGGCCAAAGTTCGTGCGACCAGCATCAAACCTACTGTTGCCAATCTCACATCCCTTTCATATGAATGGGGCCTCCTGCCTGAGACTCTGGACGACCTTGTCAACCTCATCATAGCACCGAACCACCTTGACCAAGCAAGCCAAGCTGCCATCGTCAGGAGCCTTTATCCCATTGCCGCCGTGTCACGAGACTCCACTCTCCGAGTGGTTTCATGCCTCGGTCATGGAAAACTCAAGCCGTCCTTGACTCTCCAAGCTGCTCTTCTCAAGTGGCTTATCATGGTGCATCATACCCTCGAATCGCCACAGATTCTCTCTCAGGCTTACCCTATTCTTTTCAACCTTCTCGATACCGCAGCTACCCGGTAAGTTTAAGATGTGTCCCGACAGGCACAAACTGCTAACAAACATAAGACCTCATCTGAGTCATCTTCTAGCCCTCATCACACGACGCAAACACGTCAGGCCGTTTCGGATCCAGGCGCTGTAAGTTTTCAACTCGTAGCGTTTCAATAGGTAACTCACACTGCGCAGGCTCAGCCTCTCAAGGCAAACTGGAAATGATCCTTGCTTGATTGGCCTGCTGAGGGTATTCAAAGACTACTACCCCGAGGTCATTGTGGGAGAGGCAGTCCGAGGCAAGGCCTCATCTTTCAAGGTGAACTCGGCACCTTCTTCTACTTGTGAGCATTTCTGACTGATAGTTTAGCATCCTGATCCGCAATGGCGAGCGAGACTGGACGAGGTTCAGGAGGCGCACCTCCAGCAAGCACAAGAAGGTGTATCCCGTCCTCGAGACGGTTTCCGAGTCCACCGCCCTGTCGGTCGTGGTGCAAGGAGCAAACACATTCCCCTAGTTCACACGTCTCATGTGACAGAGGTGCGTCGGTTTCAACGCCACTGGTGACCTTTGCTGATGACTGATAATACCAGGACTCGGTTACTCTTGAGGAGGTAGAAAATGCCACTGGCTTTGTCAAAAATCTGGACAAGCTAGAGCTGCCCAATCAGCTAGTCGCTGTTCTGGCCGACCCGTTACTTCAGAAGCTCATGTTGCTGCGACCCAGCGAGGAGTCTGATCAGAGGATAGCGAACTGGCTCAACTCGGTCCTTCAAGACGTCATTGATGGAGACGCAGATGAAGCCACCCTCTTTGATATCTTGGACATCTTGAGAGACTATGTGGCATCTTCCAAGGTTTGTCTCTATCGTTCGTCCAAGCCCCTCCTGTGTCTTCTCTAATCAGACACAGAACCTTCCCCCCCTCTTACTCAATTTCTTTGCTCGCTTCCTCCCACTCTGGAGCGGCTCCGGACGCCACAATTCTATGTTCGAGATTCTGTCCTATGCCCCATTGTTGGACTTCCAAGGTCAGTTTCGTCCAGCATCGTTCTAACGTTCTGCTGACTCTTTACTAGAGCTATACGAACATGTCTTCCAACCGCTGGAAAACTCAACACTTGATAACACCCCAGAGTCCCAAATGGCCCTTCTCGGCCTGTACAAAACCCTCCTTCACCATTGGACAGTCATTCTCCAGTCCAGCGACCCCATCCCGCCAAACGTTGGCGATATCATCACAGCCTTAATACGCCATGCTAATCCTCTAGCACTTACTCTCGCCCAAACATCTCCATCTGTCTCTACCCATTCCGCTATTCTCGAGTTCTACGAGCAGAACGCCCGCCTCGTTACCCACGATACCCTCAAGCACTACATCCGCATTGAGTTGCCCCCCTCCTTCCTTATCTACATACTCTTCTTCAGCAGCTCCGTCGCCATTGTTTCGCGCATCTGCGCTATCCTCGCCTGTTACAAAAAGGGCTTCGAGATGGCCATGCTAACCAAGCCACGCCGTGATGGAAGCCACCGCATTGACTCGTCGTCGTACAATAGGATTTTCGTCAACCTGTTCAACGGTTTCCTTATGGATATGTGCAACTGCTTCTGGCGCGGTCGGGCGTTTAGCGATAGCGACACCAACGCACATGGATGTATGGTTCCACGACGCCTCGTTCCCGCTCTATCCGCCTACATTACTTCTGTGGACAAGACTTACACTCTTGCCTCGC
Source organism: Fusarium cyanostomum (assembly GCA_014824385.1). Classification (NCBI taxonomy): domain Eukaryota; kingdom Fungi; phylum Ascomycota; class Sordariomycetes; order Hypocreales; family Nectriaceae; genus Fusarium; species Fusarium cyanostomum. The sequence goes on along the minus strand of JABCKW010000132.1, from coordinate 25,671 downwards.
TTTTTGCGTTGTCGTACTCGCCTGTTCTCTGCTTGCAGAGCATCCAGTACGTGCGGAATACCGAGGAAGCTGAGATGGATAACGACGGGACCCTACGGATCAGACACGAGGGACCAGTGACGCAGAATAGCCTTGCACGTTTGGCGAGCTCGGGGGGGATTCAACTGTCTTGGCAAGATTATCGCATCAAGGTGCTGGAAACACTAAGCGCCGAGGAGCTCGCAGGTATTACGGACCTCTTGAAAAATACAATGACGGTCCTGAGAAAAATGATGGATGGCGAGGGAAGTACAAGGCCAACAGTGTCACAGTCAGGCTAGTGTTGCGCGAACGGGGCAATTTGTGTCTTACAATTTGCGTATCTTCCAACCAGATGTTGGCTGAATCAAGACTAGTCTAGGAAGTTGAAATGACCAAAGCCTTTATACCCTTGGTTGAAATATAGGGTATCAAGTATGGTAGAGCAGAACAAAACTCATAAGCCCACAGATAAAAGCATGTTCCCGTCCACCATGCATGAAGTGTTGAAGGATCCAACGCCGCAGAATTCAGAGTTGAAAACTGTTTTCCGTAAAATCGAACGCCATGCTCATATGAGCATCATATATCATCTCCGTCTTCCTTTTGCCGCTATTACACGCTGGAAATGCAGTTGAATGCCACCCGTCCTTTTAAACTCCAGGCCAAACAAGCGAAACCTTGGGTTATTGTTAAAAAACCCCTCAATACAACTATCCCAGTGCAGGTTGGTTCAGCCATGTCTAGACCTCGCGCTGCTTGGACTCATCACCGTAGCCGCCAACCTGCATGCCGCCAAACCCGTAAGTCTTGCCTTCGGGTCCGCGCTTCGTCTCACTACGGGGTCCTCGCTGCTTCAGATCATCCCTCAACCAACTCAGAACAAGCTCTCCCAGGCGGCTGTTGCCGGAGGCACCGACGGTACCATCAATGGAGGCAAGCATCTTGTCCGCCTCATCCCATTCCTTAACAGCACCAAGGTGCATATGAACGAGGTGAGTCGGCCATCCAGCAAGGTTGTCAAGGATATGAGTAGCATAGACGATGGTACACTCTCGGGTCTCCGTCTCACGCTTAAGCCAGTCGAGGAACTCAGCACGGCTGAGAACATCCAGGTCGACGGTGATCTCGTCAAGGAGCAGAACAGTCCAAGGTCGCACGAGGCCCATGGCAAGCTGAACTCGACGGCGCTCACCGTCAGAAACGGCGTGCATGCGCCAGTTGGTGTCGACGTCAAGCATGGCGACGAGCTCATCTCGGCGTTCGGGGTAAGCGTCACCACCGACGGAGCGGAGCAGCTCATTGACACCGATGTCTGTGCGAACAATGGGATTGAGGACCCATTCGAGGCCGAGATAGGTGACTCCCTCGAGACTCTCCTTGAAAGGGTCGACACCGCAGATGGAGATGGTGTTGTTAGGGGACAGGCGCTTGCCGGCGAGGAGACGAAGAAGGGTCGTCTTACCGGCGCCGTTGGCACCAATCAGGAGGGTACGTGAGCGCGGAGGGACATCAAGAGTGACGTTGTTGATGCCAGTTGAGTAGTCGGGGAACGTGTAGGACAGGTTGTTGACCTGAATGCGCGGAGGCATGGGAGGAACAGTCATGATGAGCGCTGTGAGTGATAAGAACTGATGATAGGAAGAGGTTTTGATAAGTTGACGAAAGAGGTATCGAAAGAGTCTTAAATGAGATAATTAGAAGGGCTGAAGAAGAGGAATATGAGGAATAATCTACTTTCTGTCCGATATCTATCTATGAGTTGATACTGATGATTGGGTGGTGAAATGTTTAAGATCAGAAATTTCCCCTCTTGATGAAGCGAATAACGTTACCTCCCTTACTAGGTACCTACCTACTTACCTACCTAGGTAAGGTACTATAGTTATGGAGGGGTCATGGCTGAGACCCCGCCATCGTTCAGTAGCCACACCGCCAAAATGTAGCACGTCATTCCCTAAAGAGAACTCTGGATCCACTGTCCCGGCGACCATTCTTCCCGCCCCAATGGACCGTTGTCCAGCCACTTTACGCCAGAATTTCGCGTTCAACGCGGGTTAAGCTGTCGCACGCGTTTTCTTTGCATGCATCAACCACGATACCGACGATATCTTGGCCTTCTCAATCAGAAACCCTCGTGCTGGAACTGAACAGTGACAACTCCATCCAAACGATCAAGCGATACGAATTTAGTTATCGACCACATACTGTCGACCAGTCAAGATGGTCTCCCTCGAAGACGTAGAGGGCAGCCTCCTTCAGAAGCCATCGTAAGCCCTCAAGCCAAGGCATCAATGCATTCCGCTCTATTCAGGGTCCTTTGACTAACCTGCTATTTATATAGTGATGCCGCTCACCAAGCTCCCTCCAGAACCGCCTCCTCCTACAAGCCCATGCAGTCCTTCGCCCTCGACAAGCAACGCTCCTACCGGCAGCAGTATGGCGACATGTACTTTTTGCGCCTTACCAAGATCAAGCCGGCCGTCGATCAGGTCGCCGAGGCTGCATGGAGTGGCACCACTATCGGAGGCGAGACAGCGAGGCGGGTTGACCGTGTGCTTGATGTCCGCCAGGGCGAGCTTTGTTGGGTAACTGGCACCGTATACATCGAGATGCCGCTGAAGCCAAACATTCTCGAGGATGTATCCAAGGATGTACGGTCTATCCTTGACAATTGAACCCCGGAGGTCATGTACTGGACTTGTAGGCTGACCTATGCTTACAGCGCTGGATCTCTGCCCCAATCTCGACTCCCAAGTACTTTTCCGAGGACGACCAGGTCATGTTAGAGGACGAGTCTGGCCGCATCAAGCTGGTTGGCGACATGCTCAAGTCACTACACCTCGTGACAGGCTGCATTATCGGCGTTATGGGCAGCGAAAACGCCAATGGTGAGCTTGAAATCATCGACATCAAATTTCCAGACTTGCCTCCCCAGCTAGAACGCTGGGGTCTCTCGGACCCTCCAGCCTCGAACAAAGCGGGCAAGAAGAAAGCTAAGGATGAGGATGAAGATATGGCCGACGCACCTGAAACGAAAAGGAGCAATAACAAAATCGCCATCGTATCTGGCTTGTCCTTTTCGGATACTGATGCTTCTCACGCGCTCGAGCTCGACCTGCTTCTCGAGTATTTACTCGGTGAAGCTCTCGGTCCTTCAAGTCAAACGGACGTCTCGCACATCAGCCGCCTCATAATCGCCGGAAACTCCATCTCAACAACATACCGCAAGCTTCCGGCTGCAGATGAGACTCTACCAGAGAAGAAAGGCCAGAAGAAGTATGGTTACGACGCCAACGCCTACAACCCACTCCCCTCTCAACTCTTTGACGCCTTTCTCGCCGAGCTCCTCCCATCCATCCCTGTTACGATGCTTCCAGGGGTTGAGGATCCCGCAAACGCCAGCTATCCGCAGCAGCCTGTGCATCCAGCCATGTTCCCCTCCGCAAGAGCCTACACCCGCGACCCATCCGCTCCTGCGACGAAGTCGGGCTGGTTCGACACGGTGACGAACCCTTGGGAAGCTGAGCTTGAGGGTTGGCGCGTTCTAGGTACCGGTGGTCAAAACGTTGACGACGTCTTCAAGTACGTCGGCAGTGATGACCGCCTTGGTATGATGGAGGCTATGTGCCGATGGCGTTGCTGTGCCCCAACCGCTCCTGACACACTCTGTAAGTATCCATCCCATGGCCACTTGAATTGCCATACTAACGACTTGTGTAGGGAGTTATCCTTTCCAAGAGGACGACCCTTTTGTCATGATGACCTGCCCGCACCTCTACTTCGTCGGATGCCAACCGCAATTCTCAACCAAGGTTGTTCATGGCCCCGAGGGCCAAGCAGTGAGACTCATCACTGTGCCGTCGTTTTTGGAATCAAAAGAGCTAGTGATAGTCGATATGGAGACACTTGAGGTGGAGAGGGTCAAGATATCAGCAAATTAAACAAGGCATGGGCAAATCCAGGAGTTTGAAAGACATAGAAGATAGGTAGCAAAATACCCCGAATGCATAGATTGATTGGCAAGACTGAGCTGTTTCCCTCGCTATAAGCAACTTGATTGTGGCATCTGACGCCTGTTCACGATCCCCGACGTAAGTACAAACCCCCAGTTTCATTTGCATGTCCATTCCGAGAGGCGTCGTTTGAAATGCAGACCACTTCTCATACGGCAAGTACCTCGCATCAATCCATCTCGAAGTCAGAGTCGTCGTCGCTCGGAGCCTCAAAATCTTCATCGAACTCAGCTTCAGTTGCATCCCAGTCAATGTGGTCATCATCATCGTTATCATGATCAGCAGCGCCTCCATGCGACTCCTTCAGATCGCGCTGCTTGATCACGTACTCTTGAACATGCTTCCTACAGGCCTGGAGAACCTGATCTTCTAGCATGTTCAGCTTCTGATTGATGTTCTTGAGCTTCTTCCAGCGGAACTTTTGCATCCGCTCGTCTCCCTTCCACAGATCGCTCTTCTTAATGTCTCCTTTACCCTCGCGCTTCTGTTGCATCAAATACTTGGCGAATCGAAGGTGGTGCAGAGCCAGCGTGATTTCAGTGCTGGTGCGGCCAATGCCCTCGTTCAGGTACTTGTTCCAGATCTTGATGCAGAGTATCTCGCAGCAGACTCCCTTCAGCGCTTCGATCAGAGTGGAGTTGGCTTTGAAGAAGTCGACAAAGGTAAAGCAGCCATTCATGTAGCGGGGGGTGATGACGATGCTCAAGGTGTGGATGTTGGTCTCACCCGGTTTGGTGGCAAAGATCTTGATTGCGTCGACCATGAACTGCTGAGTCTGGGAAGAATGGCGGTTGTGGTCTGCCTGAACGGTCAGGTAACGGAAGAAGTTGGCATATTTAGCAATGTTGATGGTTCCAGGCTCGTGAGAGTCTTCAGCTGGGACAGCGACATCCTCTTCCTCATTCCCATCCTCATCCTCGTCCTCATCTTCATTGTCTGGGATGTAGTCATCGTTGTTGGCCAACTGCTGAACGCCAGTCATCTGCTGAGACTGCCCAGGGGCGTCTCGAAGGCGGTAGAGGAAGGTGTTCTCACCGTAGAGGATGGGTCTGGCCTCCAAGTAGACGCGCTTGTTCACCAGGAGGATGCTGATGTTGAGCCCTGGTCTCTCGCGCTGATAGACACGCTTCCAGCCGTCGTAGACGGGAATTGGCTTGTGTGACACGAGGATGTTGCGATAGATCTCCTCTCTGATCTCCAGAGGCATGTGCATCAGGCTGAAGGGCTTCTTTTTCTGCTCCTTTTTTTTGTTGGTCTTTGCCTTGATGATGGTTCTGGAGTTGGACAGCGTGGACGCCCCGGTGTTCGACCGCTTGGCAACGACAGTTCGCTGTATGGAGCGCGCATAGTCGAAATATGGCCCTGGAACGAATGGTGGTGGTGCAGTTTCGTCTTCGTCGAAGGAATCTTCCTCTGGGAGGGCCAGAGCAGGGCCCCAAATGTACTGATCACGCGGGATGCCATAGGGACCTTCAAAGTCTCGCAGAAGGGGAGCCTCAATCATGACGCGGTCTTCATCATCAGACTCGACCTTGCTATTTGATCTGATGGGCAGAGTTATCTTGCGTCGCTTCCTGGATCGGTCGTCGGGGATTGGCGACTTTCTTTTGCGGTCGGTCGAGGCCAAAGAGCGACTCTTGGATCGCGCAGCCTTGCGGTGCTTCACTTTAGCCTTGGCAACAGCGCGCTGCAGCGTCTTCAGAGAGGGGAGCGGAAGAGGCATGGTGAGCAGTCGGGATCTGAGGAGATTTAGAAAGGGGTTTATGAATACAGTGAGCAGTGGGCAGGGGAGAATACTCATCAAGTACTCATTGAGAATCGGCCAAGATTTAGGTGGGTTAGAAACTTGGACAACTTTGAGAGATGAGTTCAATTGCCTTTATGAAGGGTGGGAGTGAAAGGAAGAGAGGGGAGAGAAACGAAGAGAAGATGCAAATGGGAAGCTGAGGGAACTGCTATCATAAGCTTTAGAACCTTTAGGAAGAAAGGAAGAAGAGGTACTGCGAACTTTGGCGTGAAAATAAAGGAACAAAGAGACCTGGGTGCAGGCTGCGAGAAAGGATAGCCGCAGAGATGAAAGCCGTGCTCAGGTGGTGAATTGACTTTTGGAAATATCGTGAAGCCAGAAGTGGGATAAGAGGAACGTCGGAGTCTAAAGCGCAAAGGATACTTGCTTTGATGGCAAGATTCGATTACAGGCTGTCACGTCAGGCCCTCGATGAAATAAAAGGAAAAGGAAGTGGAAGTGACGAAACGAAGGAGCTGGCGCTTTAAAGCCTTGGAGTATGACTATGATTCACTGCTGTTCAAAGAGATTGGAGGCGAAGCATCCTGAGGGCTTAGTGCTTGGGCTTTACCAGTAGGTTTCACAACGATGAGAAGATGATAGATAAGCAACCTACTTCACGTACCTTACATCTTTCCAAATAATGGCAGCGCCTTCTGGCCATATCATTCACATATGAAACTAGAGCCAACCAATACTCTTGTGGAATTTCAGCATCCAATGTCGGGACTATCTCGTCCGAGCAACTTGGCACTTGCGATTAATACAAGCGGTAGCACTAATCCAAATATCTGGCAGCGTTAAAAGGGACGCAAAGTGATATCACCCAAGATATGCTCGAGACCCAACCGTCTCGCCAGATATCAACCCTCATAAGACAGGGGACATCATCATTCTCATCGGTTTAGGCTAATTTTAGGTCATCTCATACCGTAAATAGGCCCAGAATAATCAAAACTTATACAGAATCTAGCCTGAGCTCTTCTAAATCTAGATTTCTTCTGTAGCCTCATGACATGTATTTAGGCAAATTAGTCGAGAACACACTGCACCTCATTCTCCTGACTGGATGACACTTTGTCTCCCCGCTGTAGGGAGAGAAGTACCAGAGCCCTCGCTCGTTGGCGAAGACATTGTAAGACAGGTACCGACTTGAATTCGCTCAGATGGAGCACATCAAGTACCGAGCCCCCTGCTGGGAGGTTACTGGCAGGGCCGCCAGAGTCATCAAGCGCCGTGGGCAGGGCTGCTCCCCGGGGCAAATAACCCAAATTGCTTGATGAACCTCGAATTGATTGGCACATAAGATACCCAGAAGAGAGCCGCAAGAAGAGAGAGTGTGTGAGAGAGAAAGTGAGCGCCGGCAGCCTTGCCTAGGCCTAGGGAGACGGCAAGCCGTCTCCATCAGGGGTCTTATTTAACCCGTCACAAATTTCTCGTGGAACTCCATCTAGGCTACCATATAGTCCAAAAGTCAAGCACCTGTTCAGTTGCCGGAAATATTCTTGTCAAACAAAGAGTCATGGGTGGGTTAACAGTGAGTTCCTCCCCTCCCTTTTGACAACTGCGTCGTAATAAGTGTTGTACAAATAAGTCCTGGGAGCCTTGAAATGTGCTCCTACAGGATGGACAACGCTCAAGGTTTGTGATGTAGACATCCCATCAATCTTACACATCTACACAATCGGGAAATCGGGTAACCATAGCGAACCCCGGACAAGACATCCGAAGACACAGCGATACATACCGCAAAATATTCCGCAAGGGCCGTCCAAGCGGTAAGATCTGACAAAGTCAATCTGTCCTAATGCGACCCTCCACACAGGATCGCGTCTCGACGCTTCTGAGCTTCCTAGCGGGCGTTGCCGTGATGCATACGTGCATTTCAATTACCCTATAATATTGCTGGGGATGGTTGCAGCGATGCGCGCGGGGAAGTAAAGCAGAGACAGGGTCACGATGCTTCAGAGCTACCTTTCTTGAACCGGGTGCGAACGAGAACGAGCTATTAACGTTACCTATCAGAACGTCATGTGAGGAGCGTGAATGAACCAAGAGTGGAGGTTAAAGCCATCCTTTCATCTGGTGACACCTGGTAAACAAACACCAGAACCCTGTAAAGGTATCACCAAAGATGGAAGCACATGGATAACTGCGCCTAGAATCATCCCGAATATGCGACGACGTGCGTTTATTGTACGCCTTTCACAAGTGGAGAGATGTCAGTCCTCCAGCCGCTAATCGGCCGCGAGTGAGCGCTAAAAAAGGCAACATGACTGGATGGATCTCAACTCAACCCACTCCTCTCAAAATCTATTCACGCCTCCACGGTGTACTTATAAAGTACCGGAAGATACACAACGGTCGTCGGTCCCTGCTGATCAAGGGAGAGCCGCCGCAACAATTTTATTTCTCATTTCTTATTTCTTATTTTTATTTCTTATCTTTTATTCACTGTTACTTGTGATATTGAACCAAATCGACGGCTGGAGAGCGGCTTCTAGCGGATCTATACGACCAGTCGGAGGTGTCCGGCCGAGATCACAGACAAACGTTGATATATATCAACTCCAATCCCCTCCTTGTCGAAAGAGACAGACAGTGTTTTCTCACAATACCAAATTATCGAGTCTTTTACAGTCTCCGTTGGGCATTTGTGGTAGACCTATCCGTCTCTAGCAACAACGCCGTATCATTTCTTTTACACTACATCATGGGTTCCCTCGGCTCCGAAGCAAATCTCCCTTGGCTCAAAACACCATGCGTCCAGAGTCCTCAGTTATCCCGTGTTGCGGGTTGGTGAGATCTTCCCTCCCAATTCCTGAATTTCAATCGTTGGCAACTCAACTAACCCTGTCGCAGCAACGTCTACCTCAAACTTGAAAACCTCCAACCGTCCGGCTCCTTCAAGTCCCGCGGTATCGGCAACCTCATGACCCGTGCCGCTGCCTCCGCTGCTGGCTCCGTTCACTTCTACTGCTCCTCGGGCGGCAATGCTGGGCTTGCTTGCGCAACCTCTGCACTTTCACTCCGCCAGCCCGCTACCATTGTTATCCCAACTATCATTACCGAGCTCATGAAGCGCAAGCTGCTCGATCTCGGCGTTGAGGTTCATCAAGTCGGCCGGAACTGGGCCGCCGCAGACAAGTACCTCCGCGAAGAGCTGCTGGCAAATGATGCCTCGGGCGTGTATGTCCCGCCGTTTGATCACCCTCAAATATGGGATGGCGCTGCTACGATAGTCGATGAGCTACGAGAACAGCTCCACGGGCCCATTGACGGTATCGTGTGTAGTGTCGGAGGTGGAGGCTTAGTCAATGGCCTAATGCAAGGCGTCCAAGGTCTCCCATGGTCAGGTTCGAAGCCAGTCGTCCTGGCCGTTGAAACCGAAGGCGCCGACAGCCTCAACTCCAGCGTTCGGGCCAAAGAGCACGTAACGTTGCCCGAAATCACGTCTATTGCGACGTCACTGGGCGCCACACGAGTCTCGGAGCAGACATGGCAGTGGAGCCAGCACTCGGGCGACACGATGCAAAGCCTCGTCGTCTCCGATGCCGATGCTGCTGTTAGTTGCGTGCGCTTCGCTGATGATGGAAGATACCTTGTTGAGGCGGCATGCGGCGCGACTTTGGCGATTGCTTACCGAGGAGACTTGCGAACGGTTCTCGGAAAGGGCTTGTCAGACGAGGAATGGAGCCAGAAGAACGTGGTGTTGGTGGTATGTGGCGGCTCCAACGTCACGCTGGACATGCTGCAGAAATATCGAGAAAAGTACGGAGGGGAATCTTGCATTAAGATCTAGGAGGGTTCCATTGACCGGGCTGTCTCTGCTGCTGCCGGATTTGGTCGGGAGCTGGTAATACGGACCGGAACGGTTGGCTTTGATATCCGTACAGCGTTGGCGTTATTCAAAGACGCTTAATTAATATGCTTATTATAGCTGCTGCGGTTTGCAGAAAACAAAGGCCCTCCCTTCTCTTAATTTCCAGAGACATCCCTTGGCCAAATACGGCCACGTTGGAAGCGCAGCCGCAGCCACGGTTGACGGGCTGGTGGTTAGCCGCCATAGTTTTGCGGTGGAGGATGTTAACCTCCACTACCCTTCAATAGTGGCGGCGGTGGCGCTCCACGCTGAAGAGTAAAAGAGTCGGAGCTGAAAAGAGTCCAGGACTTTGCGGTCCTCGTGTTCTTCCACCGTAAGCAGTGGCGCTCTCATGGCGCCTTCAAGGCAACCTGCGGACCCTCCAAGGCGGAATCGATGCTTCTAAACACCGGTGGCTTCAGGAACAGAGCTAGAATCAGACATTGTGTGAGTATAAGAAGTTAACAGATGAGGGGGGTAATGGAAAAGAGTGCCAGAGTAAACCTGAAGCTCGGAGAACCCTGCAGTTCAATTATACAGCATCACAGAAAATCTCTTGAGAACTCTTTCATAATGGCCAAGACGCTTACTACCTTGATCCTTATGGCTGGCACCGCCATAGCCATGACACCCAACTCGCAGACAAAGACCCTCAAAGCTCGTGAAGACTTTTGCGGCACTGACCGTACGCATTCCCCTCGACAGTTCTAATCCACATTGCATATCGAGCTTGTACTGACTTTTAGTCGTAGAATACGGCATCGACTGGCTCTGTGTTGAAGACGACACCGAGTGTTGCGTCGGATCCGTCCAAGGTGTCTGCATGCCAGCAGGCTACTCGTGTTGTGACACAGGTTTTTACTGCGAGCCCGACGAGACATGCTACCTCGCTGGCAACACGCAGTACTGTATCAAAGACGGCTCAAGCGCAAAAGCGACGCGCACTGCGGAATCCAAATCTGTTGGGGAGACGGCTGCTAGCAAGAGCAGCGACGACGACGGCGATGATGAGGAGGATGAAGAGAATAACAGTTCCCGTACCAAGAAGAAACAGAGGAAACCCAATGCTGCAGCCAATGCCATGGCTAGCAAGGTATTGGCTCTTCTACCTGTCCTGGGCGCCGTGGCCGCTTGGCTGTGAGGCTTCACTGATTGTTGAGCGGGCGTCTGCAGTTGGAGGCTTCAAGGGCACAACAAGGAGTGGTGGACTAGGGAAATCCCCTTCTTCATTGATCAAATCTGTATATGCATCTTAGCGAGCTTGTTTTGCCTGAAAAGTAGCACGGCACATACCAAATCTTGCGCCAAACACCATTCATTCAGAGATGACCTATTCTCTATCGTCTGCCTTTACTCGTGCTCCCTCTGCCCTTGGCCTCTTCCTTTTCCGCCTTGGCCTGATCGACAAACTCCTTCATGATTTGATGTAAATCGGGGTTTTTCCTTGCAAGTAGTAGAACGTCGTCTGTCGTCACGGTTGTGCGTCCAGCGTGGTTGCTGAAGCTCTCCAGGTCCGTGGCCACGTTCTCTGCATTCACCAGCCTTGTTAGCCCACGGCTCCCTTGATGCGATGAGAGAGGCATTATGAGTAGACGCACCAATTTGGGTCCAGACGAGTTCCGTCAGCGCGCCGATGAACTGCGGCGTGGCATTGCGGTTGCGGCGCAGTGATTCTTCGTCGACGATTTGGCCGACAGCGTACCACAGGGCGGCCTTGAGACGCTGCAGAGTCGACCAGTCAACGTGCTAAAACCCTAACAGATGGAATTATTTGATGTTACCTCGCGATCCTCGTCACCAGTTGTGTCCACCATTCTATATATTCCCGAGGGTTTGGCGACGTGAGATGTTAGGTGGGAGTGCGCAATACCCGTTGAGCGTGTTTGCTTAGACGCGTCGCGGGGTAGTTCTTGTGAAGACGACGAATGGCGGGGTGATTGGCCCCGAAACAGTTGCACCAAGAGAAGACGAGAATTATTGGAGATTACTATTATTGAGACATTATCAATTGGCTGAGAAGAAAGAAGGCGAATTGGATTCAATCACAAATGCACCTCTCACACTGCGGCACGCTGTCCGGCCAGTGGAGACTGATGATGCTAGAGAACCAACTGCCTACCACGATGTTGATATTGCCATTCACTTGGACTACAACAACGAACGCAGTTGGGGCTGGGTAAATGGGCTTTTGGACAGTCAGGTCTTTAATAAGATATCTTGATACTAACGTCAAATCGTGTTAGACTTTACATGTTGAAGTTGCCGGTTTCACCTCTGCAAATCGCTGCTAGTTCTGTTGGTAGTCTCGTCTCCCCTGACAGTTCCCGGACCTCGGCCGACCCGACGTTCAAACTCGGATTGTCCCAGGATGATCAATGGTCGAATGCCATCGATTGACATCATCAGCTTCATCAAACAAGACCTGATGATCGGCACGTGCCGACCCCGCCAAGCGAGATCTTTGGAGGTATTTCACGCATCAGATATCCAGTGAGGCCCATTCTGTTTCATGTTAATAAGATGACGCTTCAATCAGCTTACTACTACGGCATGAACTCGGTGGCTTTGTTGGACTGTATGGATTTTATCCACTGTGCTGAAACCCTTCCAAGCCACATCTGTTCCAATCATTTGGTGGCTGTGCATTGCGTTTACCCAAGGTACCTACCTACCTACCTAGGTAGCATCCAATAACCATCCCTCTTTTCCTACACCCACAATTCTTGACGACATGGCTTAATGAACCAGCCACATAACCTCGTCATCAGCCAACCCCGGCGACAGCCATCGCCACTCAAAGATCAACGAAAAGATGCATTCATTCAATCAGGTGCCTTCAAATGGGAGGGAGCGGGCCAGGAACTGCGCCTACGTAATGCGTCTGCGCAAGCTCAATCTTGAAACCACTTAAACCGCCTTCTTCCACCACAGACTGACTGCATGTGTGCCGTGATCCTAACTCTAACTTGATGCTGGAACCCAACCCTCGATTTACCTACATCGATACCTACCAGCTGAAGACGCGATACCCTCATCCACCATGGGCGCAAAGTCGGGCGTTGCCCTCAAATTCTTCCAGTGGTTCATCCGCGGCATTCAGTTTGCCTGCGCGGCCCTCATCCTCGGCGTCTATTCATATTTCCTCGCAGCGAACCGTAATGTTCGGACCAGTAACACCATCCGCGCAGTAGAGGGCATCGTAGGCGTCGCAACCCTCTACAGCTTAGCGGGCCTCCTGCTGCTGTGCTGTCTCGCTGGACGGACTTTCTCGTCATTTATTGCCGTCATTCTTGACGCCGCCTTCATTGGTGCCTTCATCTACGTTGCTGTTGCGAACAAGGGCGGCGCTAGTGACTGTACAGGAGATCATGATCAGCCGTTTGGCATTACAAAGCCTAGCTACCGCGTCGCCTGCAAGCTTCAATCTGCTTGTCTGGCCGTCTCCATCATCGCGATGTAAGTCTTCGTCCCCTCAGCTCCTATACTGCGCAATAGCTAACATCAACTCCAGCATCTTCTTCCTCTTCTCCATCCTCATGGAAGTCGCCCTCGCCCGCCACCACCGCAAGGAGAAGCGCTTCGGTCCCAGCCCTGCCAACAACTACACCTCTGGCTACGGCAAGGGTGGTTTCTTCGGCCGTCTCTTCCGCCGCAAGACGGCTGCCACAGAAGACGCCAACGCTCTGCCTGAGCACACTCACCCCGACCAGCTCGACGACGACTTCCGCCAGAGCCACGCCACGGAGCGTACTGCTGTGAACAACTACCCTGACACCGCGTACAACAAGTACGACAGCAACGGCTTCAGCTACCAGGACGGAGGTTACGCACGTCAGAATGGATATGGACAGATCCATTATCCCGAACCTGAGTTTGGAGTTACTCAGCCGCCTCAGAAACCGAACCAGAACTACCGATATGAGGATGGCGTCTATGACCGCGCTTAAGGAAATGGGAACTGGAAATTATATATATAAAAACCCTCCCGAAAATCAACCAGAATGAGATACCCGGAATGCTGCTCCTGGCTGAAATGACTGGTCGCTTACGAACACTCATTATTCGATATCGATAGACAACAGGGTCCCTACTAATGCCTAATTTTATGAACATTTACACTCGCTTCCAGATTGTGGCCCTTCTAATAACCTTGATTGAAATGAAATGGTAAGCCGCTGTGTGGCCAGTTTGTGAACACCAAGCCAATAAGTCTCGGTCAAAGCACAGACAAGTTTGCAACTTTGCTTGCTTCACTTGTTTCCCTAATTACACTCGACACTCGTGAGTTAAACACCTTATTGGTGTCAAAATTCACCCCAGTCAAAGCTCCCATGCATGAACGCCTCATGCTCACCATCCCTCAACATGCTCCAACTCACTCATCCCATCATCACCCCCTGCTTCCGCCCAACTCATGTCCAGCTTCTCTAGCTCCCTTGAGAAAAAGTCCTGCTCGTCCCGCATGGCAGCCCGGATATCCGGCGCAATCTTGTCCGGATACCGCCGCACATTGAGCCAGTGCGTCAAGCTCCGGAGCGCCTGCTCTAGCGGCAGAGCCGCGTCCACCTCAGCGTCCACGTCGCTACCCGCGAGCCACTCATCCCGAAGCTCTGGCCGGCAGTGCAGGTATACCGCCGTGATCACGCGCATGTTGCTCTGGCGCCACTTTCGACCGCAGTATGGAACCTGGTTCTTGAAGAGCTTGAGCGTATAAAGTCGCAGGTCTGGTTGCGGCACCTTAAGAGATTTCCGGAGGATGGTCGACGACTTGTACTGGACAAGCAGTAGGTTTCGGTGTGCTTTGTGCTTGCAAATCTTTTGCATCACCCTTAGGTAGTTGATGAGAGAGAAAAAGTTGCGACGGGAAAAGTCCGTGATGGGTTCAGCAGGGAGAGGGTTGACGGGATATCCGAGTTCGTCAACCTCAGGCCTGGTGGGATCTTGATCGTCACTCTTGGCATCACCGTCCTCGTCCTGTAGTGCTTGCTGCGCTAGTGGTGATCGCCGTCTCTTAATCGGCGGGGGCGCTGCTTCATCTTCACTCTCTTCTATCTCCTCGTCTTCATCCTGTCCGAGCTCCGCAGCCTCCTGGTCTCTTGACCGCGATAGTAAGTTACAGAAGTGGAAGAAACTTCAGAGGTCAGCTGCTGAACACGTTGCTAAATGGCGATTGTTCTTACCTGTTCTCGGCGCGATCCATCTTGCTGTCGACTACCTGCTGGACATCTTGATGGGCAAAGAGCTTTAGAACGAGAGGGACGTAATTAGAGTCTAGTAGAAGCTGCGTCATGTACTCGAACTTGAGCACGTCTAATACAGCGTTAGCAGCGAATAATACTGAATGGGTAGAAAAACTTACGAGAAACCCGTAACCACTTCAGTAACAGGATGAGGATTCCGGTCATGGCTTTTGAGGTGATCTCCCGCGTCCTCGCAGCATCCACTTCCTCTAGAGATAGCTCTGGTGTTGGTGGCTTCAGGCCATTCTGCCCTGGTATTTCCTGTTGTTGCCTGTTTCCTGCCGGGCCTCCGTTCATGCCGGGATTGTTAACTCTGCCCATACCCGGCGGCCCTTGTTGAGGTTGCTGCGCGACGATCGCCGTCACATTAAGAAGAATCGGCCGGAGCAGAACAATCACCAGGGATTGAAGATGGGGTAACGCATCGCGCTAGAGACCGTCAGCATGCTCAGAAGAGAGAATACCGTGCACCTACTCACATAAAACTTCTCCACAGAAACCAGGCGCTGCTTGTCCCGTTCAGTCAGGAGTTCTGGTCGAGGCCCATAGTCTATCTCAAGCTCAGCGGCTACTGGATGTTTCGCCTTCTCTTCTGCTTTACTCTCCGCCTTGAACTCTTTCAATATTTCCTTCTCCTCCAACGACAGCTCGTTCAGGTCAAGATCTTCAATATCATCGTTATCGTTGTCGCTGTCATAGCCACGCTCAAACTTGAGGAACCGCTCGCGCTCTTCCCAAAGCTGCCGGGTTGCCCGGGTCATCCTCACTCGTGTCGAGAACAGCTCGCCAGCCTCGAGGATAGAAGCGGGGATATCACTTCCCTCCCATTTCCGGCCAACTAGAGCATGTTGAAGACCCGCAGGGCCCTTTCCGCCAGCAAAGTTACTCGTGGCATCCAGAGGTGGGTACATGAAGGGAAAATTCTGGTTTGTTTGGTAGTTCTGTTTCTTTCCTCCTTTACCACCAACGGCTGGTGAGGGAGGTGGTGAGGGTGCGGGAGTCGCGATATGAACCGGTTGATCCAGGATGGAGGTTCCGACACTCTGAATCTGCGGCGGTGCCGGGATAATACCATTAGCACCGTTGTTCCTGGACACTTGGCTGGAAAGCGGAGGCAATAAGGAGGTGTTATCTGCCTCTAGAGGGATAGATGGCTGCGGAGGCACGTAGGCCGGGTATTTGGAAGTAATCTCCTGGCGGAAAACATGATAGTCTAATGGCGAGGCGGTGATAGTTTCTTTATCAGTTGCTTTGTCGCCCATTTCATTGGTTGCCTTCTTGATAGCCTCGAGCTCTTCGGATCCGCCAAAGACAAGGAGGATCGATTTCCAGAAAAGCAGGAATATCTATAACTTGTAAGCGCAAGCCATGGTGCGCAACGAGTAAGCATACCTGAGTTTGAGGCATAGTATTTTGCTCATCCCATCGGAGTTTCGAAGTTGCTGTAAACATGTAGTCAACCAACGAGGGGTTGAGTTCCACTAGTCTTGTTAGTTGCGAAAGGGCATATGTCCATGGTTCAGACTCACATAACTTTCCGTAGGTGGAAGACATATCTTCAGGGTCGTTGAGGGTTTCTTGCACTGCAATGTACATGATAGTCATAAGATTCATCAGCTCATCCTGGGCTTCTTGGGCACTGCTGTATTGCCCTAGGGGTTCTCCTGACCTATAAATTTCCAGTTAGCATTCAATAGAAGAAGCACCCGCGAGTGGCTTATAATTACCAATGCACTTCGAAACTATTCCGAAGGGCTTCCCAGATGACAGGCAAGCCCTCTAATGATGTGAGACACTCGACTCCGGCCTTGATGGCCTGCAGCTGGGAGATACTCGCGACAGACCTGCTATCACCAGGCGTCGCATTCGACATGGCAGTATCATTCCACCGCCCTAACATAAGATACACCAGCTTCCCAATCGAAGCCGATCGCAGCGCAGCATCGTTGGACTGCACCCCCGCGATAGCCGCCTGGATGAACCACGTCCGGGTATCGTTATCGGCATCATCCCACGCGTCCTGCGCTCGAAACTCGTGCTGCCAGTGCCACTTAAACGCCCGCTGAGCAGCGCTGAGCCGTACCCACTGTGGTAGCTGATAACTGAACCACTCGTCGATCTCTTCGGCATGCGGGCCCATGTCGGTGTACTCGAAGTCGTAGGCGACGGGCTCGGAGCGATTAAATTCGGCCACGATGTGCCGCAGCTGCTGTAGAGAGAGTGAATCGGTGGGCGGAGGATGGCCGTTGGGCGGAGGCGGGGCCATGGGCGCGGCTGGAGGAGCGCCTTGTAAGGCGTTGCGCTGGAGGGGAGGTCGTGATGACGGTGCGGGAACCGGTGGAAGGTCGAGCTGTCCGGTCTCACCAGAGAAGTCAGCGACTTCGCCCGTGTCGGCGACATCCTCGATCGGCGTGTCGGCGCGGACGCCATCTTGGGCGGCCCTCGAGGGCCAGAGGTTGCTCATTGTGTCTAATCGGCGTTGGGTCTTGAGGTTGGTCGAAACAATGCCCCGCCAAGGTTAGTCTGTTTTGTTTGGGTTTTCAAGCCATCGTCACGGTACGGCTCCGTTGCGATGAATAAGGTATGGATGACCGGTTTGCGACCAGAGCGATGCTGTTTATGGCCACTATTCGCGAGGTTGAAGATGCTCGAGTGTTGTTGATGTGGATATGGACGTGGCAGGCTGGTGGGATCCATGTGCATGCACCTCAGCCTTGGGGATTTTGGAGTTGCGCTGGCGAAGCTAATTGGTGGCCTGGGCACCTAGAAATACAGGGTCCCCGTCCCACTCCTTGGTTGGCTTGTCATGAAAACACTGCATGCCTACTACCTACCTTAGGGAGGTAGAGGTAGGTACCTAGGTACGTGCTGTCGTCAAACTGGTCAATAATCCTATGAGCAGCCTTATGCCAACGCTGCGCTGATTCTTAAATTTTTTAATGTGTGATGTTCTTATATCCATCGGCTTGTGCAGGCCAAGCCACCTTGTGCACTAGAAAGCTTCCAGCAGTAAGTCATGGTCTTTAATAGTTTACACCAAGGTCATAAGAAATAGCAAGTGGAAAGGATTAAAAGATATATTCAAAGGCCTTCTCCAATTCACTCAGAGCCTGCTGAATTGCCATCAGAATCTCCTGTATCATCCCTAGCACCGCACTCTCCCTTAGCTGCTTGCTTCTGTTCCCTCGCCTTTGCCCGCTTTCTCAGTTTCTTCAACCGATTTAACCTCTTCTTCTTGTCCTTGATATGCTCCTCCTTCTCCACAAGCCTCTGTGCCACGGCGACCTTCTTTTCTTCCCTCGCTTTTGCTCGTTTCCTCAGTGAGATTCGCTGCTTTTTCCCCGGCCGCCGTTTCCCCCTTGCCGCTTCGTCTTCTGCCTTCTCACCCAGCTTGGCTTTTCTTGTGACTGTGAGTTTTGTAACTTTCCAAGGGAGCTCGAGTCCCCAGGCTCTGTCGTGCGATCTAGCCAGTACTTGGTCCCCGCTCAAGGCTGCGGTGGCGTAGTGTTGCTTCTGCTGTGCAGATACACTTGACACCACATAAGAGGATAGTGGTCGACCGCCGATGAATCCACCGTCGCCTGTGGGACCAACGTCGTCCTCTAGGACGACTTTTTGCGCAGGCAGGGCACTGCTGAAGAGACGGAACGCAAATTCCTCTTCATGATCATCCCCTGCCGCATCAGGAGAGGTCACGTCCCCTGTATCGTCGTCACCTGACCCTTTGGGTCCTGCGACATGAGAATTATCCGCGGTGGGATCGGAGGCGTAGCTGTTGTCCAACCCCAGTGCCATCGCGATTTGCGCATTCAACCTTGCCCGTAGCTCAGCGTCCTGGATCCCATCGTCACTTTCACTTCCTGCTTCACCGTCTGATGCATTGAGATCCTCTCTGCGAACCCTAGAAATGAGTTAGAAGCTGTTTACAGGAAGAGAGCCCGCAGAATGGGATCATGACAAACCTCTTTGCTTCGGGCAATTCAAACATAGTTGTCCTCTTTCAACCCCCTTTTTCGAACTATTGAGGGGAGGGTTGGATGGTTATTAGCGGCTTACCACAGCGCTACCGTTCACGTCGCATTCGACTCCTCCGTACTGGCGCGAAAGGCCAGAGCTGAAAGATAGGATAAGGTGGGACTGACTCGTCGCTGTCACCGGATTGCTCGAGCGTCGACGATTGAGACAAATCAGAAATGTCGCAAGTGAAGCAGACTAGATCTCGAGCAGACAAGCAATGACAGGGAATGCTACTTGCTGTATGACCACAATAGTGCGAAAGGCAGCAAAAATTCTCCAGTTTATCCGCTTTTCAATGCCACGATGTGATCAACAGCGACAGTGTCGACAATCCGCGATGCAACCCAAGAATTTCCCTAGCAGCTCTTCCTTATCTTATCGCTGCGCCGGTCCCCGGTCTTGTCACAAGCTTACCTAGGCCTCAGCCAATCAGCCCCTTTCCTGGCCTTATAAGACATACATTTCACAACGACCGTCACGACGCCATCTCACGGTAAAAATCATTAGCCTTGGCTAGAGTCTCTACTGCGACCAGGCTGCCGGTGCAGCTATTTACGAAAATGGTAACTGGCTCGTGCTGATAGGCGCCGACTTCACGGCTTCATGGATAGGTAGGTTCGGAGGGCCCATGCCCCCGGGACCGACGGGTGCCACGGGGGCCGCCTCGTGATCATGGCGACCATCCATGATGATGCGATCAAGCTACAGAGCTCCCTTACCTTCCATACCAACTATAAAAACAGCTCCAAGGCCCGAGGCTATGGGGGATTCGTTACAACCTACCTAGGTTCCACAGTTGACATGGCTTCGTTGGTCGCAATCGTCGTCTCATCGTAATTTCCAACCCGCATCTCATTTCCTGGCACACCAGCCGCGAGTATTTATCGACTTGATCCCCCAGGTTTTTATGTGCCTAGCATTCATCCATCTTGCTTGAGCTTATCGTCACCAACGAAACCAATGGATCAGGCGCTCGATGGTCACATCTCCTCTAATGCGCAAGGATAAAACAGTCACTTTATCGCCCGATATAGTCCAATCATTCAACGACAATTGCCAACTTTCAGCGAATTACTTCATCAATACATAGGGGAACGTGATCTCAGCAGCAGCAACGTCTCGTCTCGTCTCGTCCGCGCGCCGCTTGACAAACATCTCAACCATCTAACGGAAACCGATGAGGCCCGCAGACTCATGATAGCAGAAAAACGCCCTTCTTTCGCCTGACCCATCCTTTAGCCTCAGCCATGCAACAGCTTCTCGAAAGATCGCGGTCCCAGATCTCTGCTTGACGGCAAAAGTCCCCGAGCTGTCGAATCTTCACCGTTCCGATCCACGCCATTAGCCTCTAGTCGTTGGTCATCTTCATGCATCGAAAGCTGTTCAGCCTACCCGTCCGTCCTTGCTTCCTCCATTAACATGCCGTGCGATCGAGGGGTCGCCATTCCGATTGTTTCCCCGCCAACTCGTCATCCTCCCATCTGCAGTTCGTCTACTTCCAGGTATCCCGGAATTCAAAATCAGTGCAAGCCGCCCAGTTCAGGTTCCCAACACCGTCCGTCATAAAACAATAAACTCCAAATAGGTATTTTACAAGCTCACTGACATATGAACCAAGCGCTCGACAAAGCCAGTGGTGTTCACGTCTCATCGTTAGGCCAACATCTTTTGTTGGCAACTTTTGTGTATCGTCAAATGCGAGCTTCGCCACTCAGGAGGAAAAGGACCTCGAAATCTAACTCCCGTTCCAGGAATAGTGACTCATGGCATCAAATGAACCTCGCGGTCCCCCGTTGTAGACCGACGGAGGCTGCGACTGGCCTGATTCCGTCTTTGTCGGTGGCGTACCGGCGGCAGTGTTTTTGTACTGCTCTTGTGGGAAGGGGTACGGTCGCGCTTCATTACTGGCGTACGCAATGCTCGTGTGGTGTTCACCGGCTGCCGTCGTCCAAGTGTTCGAGGGTGGGTAGTAGTCCCTCGACGGCACCGACGGCGGCGCGGACGACTCTGGGTTGTAGCTCGGTTGCGCCACGTCACTGGGGCTGGTGTGGACAGGGGCGTACGATCCGTATCGATATTCTGGAGAGGCCTCGTTGTTCGCTATCGAGCCCGAGCTCCGGATCGATGGATGGCTCATATGCCTGGGACTCTTGAGGGGACGTGGATTATCGACATAGCGAGGAATGTTCATCGCATGCTCGTGACCGCCGAGTGGAGCAGTGTGGATAGACAGTTGTGGAGGAGCGGTTGTTGTCTGCATGTAGGTGTATTGGGGCCGGACAGGTGGATGTTCCGAGTCTGTGGCTACCATGGAGAGAGGTACGGGTGGCTCCATCGACGTTTGGATAGGCATCCCCTGCGGCTCGGCAGTAAAGCTGGCGGTCCCTGCGAGAGGCCCCATTGTCGCTGCTGGATAATTCTCAGCGCCAGAGGTCGGAACCTGACCCATTGACACCTGAGTTGGGGAGGCCCAGGTCGGATACGAGCTAGCGGTTCTCTGTCAGTACAGTTCACATCAATGTCGCTCCGACGGCTCGGATGCGGGCCGCATCGTGGCAAGAGCTCTGCCTGGAATGACTTGTAGGTTGTGCCGACTCACTTGGATCGTATGGGCCCTAGCTGGGTACCCGGTAATTTAGGAGCGCTAAAGGTAAAGGCGGTTCGTGGTAGTTGCGTGTCCATGCCTCTTGTCTTTGCTTCTTGGTGCTTCACATTCAACGGCCCAGCAACAACTCCCAACCCCGTCTCCACAAGGGCTTGTCCACGGGATCCTGCACTCGATCCTAACAGAGGGATCTCCTTGCGGGCTTGAAAGTTGCGAGGGCTTCGGCCTCGCACCACAATTGGTGCCGTTATGGATTCTGTGAGGACAGTCTTGGTGCCGTTGGCCAACGTTCCAATCACCTTCAAGTGCAGCACGAAATGCTGCTGAAGTTCTTTCCGCCGACCGTTGTTTGCGGTTGCACTGGGATCCTTGTCAGCAACTCAACACCGCCAGTGTACGATAAGACTCACATTCTAAATTGCAGTCGACGCCAACCGATAGGGTACACGGCGTATTCGCCATCGGCTTCTGTTCCATCATCCTGGAAGGGGATTAGAGGTAAAGATTGAGGCTCCTGGTCAGGGCTTTGGTTGGTCTCTGGGGAGTTTGGCGGAGGTGTTTTCCAGGGGATGACAATTAACCGGACCGGGTTACCATCGACGGACTCGATAGCTGAAATGGTGACTTCCATGTTGCTCACCGCGACAGTCTCGCCTGATTCGGTGATGACAGAAAGCTGACCTCGTGGAGTGACAAGAGAACCACTGATCTGGAAGAGATTTCTCCGGTAACAGGTCAGTTCTGGTTGCCGAAGCGAGCCGTCGGCTGTGCTTGTGGGCATTTCGGAGAGGAAGAACATTCCATGGAGCTGAGCAGACAGTTCGAGTTGCTGCATGCGACCTTGCTGGTCAACAATCGTGTGCTTGTCCTGAGTTCTCTTGAAAGCCAACAGTTTGTGCTCGTGGCTAGCAGTCATCTTCGAGTTGTCGTCGCGAAGGTCCTGGACAATCTCCTGATAGGCGGGCGGCTCTGCCTCGGAAAAAGATCTCTTGAGATTTGGGTAGCCGTGGTGAGAGACGATTTCCGGATGGGTGGGCCTATCATATGCTTCCTGGTCGTCTGGAGGGTATCGACTATAGGAGTACGAAGGCTGGTCCATCTCGGTATGGTTGCTGCTTGTTCGTCCAGAAAGCGGCGATGAAGTTGAGGGCATGGAATCGGGAACTCGACCCGGCATGTGTACTGAGCCACCATAACTTGACCACAAGCTCGAATGCCCCGGGTGCCCTCTCAGATCTGCCATAGTGGCCGGATACGCCGCTGCGGTTGTCATGGGAGCATAACCTATTCAACGCGCCGCCTCCTCAACCAGACCAAATCGTCTGGGCTAAACCCGTCGCTGGTAACGTGGCCCAGAGAGCATAAACGTTGGAAAAGGCCTGGATGAGTAGGATGATTGTCGATAGAGAAAGACACGCAAGTGTACTTGGCACAAGGTGCGATGGGAGAGTGCGATCTTGGGAGCCAAGAATGAAACGGAGTCCAAGGCACAGGGGAGTGAAGTCGAGGTTGCAGGTGCAAGTGTACTTGTATATGGGAGTGGATGGCGACCGAAGGAACGGCAGATGGAGGAGGGGAGTGTTTAGTAAAATGCCCGGCACTGTCTCCGGGGTGGAGACCGAGTTTGACGGGGGGAGGTTTCGAGGTCCAGGCACAGGGACTTGGGTCAGTACTGTCGACCAAGGCCTAGCATCAAGTCTGCGGAGAGAGTTCTCAGCAGAGGAACTCAACAAGGCCGGGCATGAATGTCTGTGGGTTGGGAGACCACTCCAGCGCACGCGGCCGTTCTTGGAAGGAGGATGGGGAGTGGAGGGGCGGATCTGAGAGAAACAATCACAGCCTGTCACGATGGTCGAGGCAGATACCCTGCAAATATTCGGCCAATGCTGGGGATGAGATGAGGGTTCTTAAGAGAAGGTGATCTCTCACAGGAGAGTGATGAGAGGGATCGGGGAGAATCAACGTGCGGCAATGTAGTCAAGGATGAACTTCATCGGGCGCCATTATGGGAGAATGGCAGGTCTGATAAGGTGGATGCGTTAATGGATGTAATGGAGCTTAGATGAAGCTATGGCCCAGAGGCAGTCTAATATCCAGAGGGCCCAAGGGAACCGCAAAGTGCCGGGTACAGGCAGGTTAGCAAAGGCAAGCCTGCTAGGAGGCAAGGACCGACAGGCCCGGGGCTTCTGGGGGCCAGGACCTTGACGCGAGGTGAGAGAAGACATCCCAGACACGCCCCAGTCCATCCCCTCGTCAGCGTCTATGTACCGAGGGGTTCGAGAACACCCCTGCTCGCTCGTCAACAAGCCCAGCATCGAGACTTTTGAAAAGAGACAGCCATGTACTGTTGACAAGCTGGGACGCTAAAGTCCGGACGAGAGCATGGCATGTGTAACGCAAGGACCGTGTACTGGCTACCCCATCCATGCCCGTTGGGATAAGATGGAGAGAGGCCGCAAGCAATGGGTCGAGTGGGGACACGGGGACCGTCCCTCGAGGGCCCGGAAGCCCCCTCCTCCCTCAGGCGGGCGCCCCATTCATGGCCAATCCCGGGCCCTGATGCCTGACCGGGGATGTTGTTTTTGAAAGAAGAATCCTCCGAGGTCGAGTGAAGGTTGCTGGCCCGCAAATTTCTAGAAGACCGTTGGACAGAACTGCCAATGGGGCAAGCGCAAGAACAGGGAGGCGAGGAAACAGAGGAAAATTCGGGCTTGAAGAGTTTTGCTCTCGACAAGGGTCTCCTGTGCCGGCCAATGATTCCTCGTACGCATCACGACCTTTTGTATCGTCTCTATTCTGAAAGTCTGAAAGACAAGGCATTAACACGGGGCGATATCAGCAACGGGCCATGCACCCCATAGCTAAGTGAGGGCGCGCGGACGAAATTGGATGGAGTCCCCGGCCACAAGCCGGAGCAGGAATTTGTCCTTGCACGATCCGTTTTGGGACTGACTCGGGAGATGAGAAACTGGAGCACCTTCTCGGTCTGGCGATGAGAGGGCTTAGCTTATGCTTACTCGAAGCTTTTTGGATGCGGCATTGGTGGGCACCGGCTGACGGAGGAGAGGTGGAGACGGCGGCGCGGCCCCGTCATCAGCATAGTGCTGCAGTATAGCATCAACCATCCGCTGCAGTGGCAGCAGCAGGGACGGGCGCTGTACTGTATCGGAAGCGCTGCGGCCATGGCAGCAGCAGCCTGGAGAAGAGACAGCACGAACCATAGGCCATCCTGGGTCATCTGTAGGGCCGTACAGTAAGTACCACGCTATGCTATGCCATGCCATCCAATATGTTTGCTGGTGGGCGACCATCTCTTAGATTGGATATATTGAGGAGTTGAATGTGGCTGAAGGTGCGGAGAAGCTTGCTCCGGCACGCAGCCTCGTGTTTGGCCGAGATTCAGGACCATGGCACTGGCATATGGCGTAGAAACGGCAAATGGATAAAGAGGGAGCTGCAGTTGGGCCAGGAACTCGCTGGGCCATGTGGCTTTGGCTCGGACAAATTCCTGGGGTTCCATATCCTTGTCTGTAGAGGATTCATGACGATGAGCGCTCTCTGAGGCGGGCAGAGAAACGAAACGCGCTCTTTCGTCACGACTCAGTAATTGCTGGCTGCCATGGTGCTCAAGCTTCTGCGGTTCGTGGAGACGCGCGAGGGAAAGAGCCCTTGGAACGAACGGGCGCCCAGTTGGAGATGGCTTCTCCTCGCGCCGTTGCATTGATGTCTCGCGTTGTCGTTGGTTGGTTCGTCGGTGGAGAAAGATGCCAGGGCCAGCAAGGACCAGCCCCAAAAAAGCGAGACAAGGGCACGAGGGGAAAGAGCTTTAGAAGGAGGTTTAAGTGGAGTTGCTGCCCGCAGAACCAGTCGCAAGCATCCAATGATGCACTAAGACTCAAAGAGCCAGGAAGCGAGCCAGGGAAAGGCAGGTGCGGCCGGGGCCGTGCCCCCTTCCCAACGGCCGCCCCCTCAACGGTCGCCCCCCCACTTGTAGTACAGTGCACGTGATTCCATCAACACCGTCCAAAACAGCCCACCTCCCACTTAGTGCTCGCGTCGCTCGGCCAAGGTCCAGGCTTTCTGCCCCCAACAGGGTCTTGTCTTGTCCACTTCCGCCTCCTCCAGGT
>JABCKW010000131.1:0-18429 GCA_014824385.1 Fusarium cyanostomum | reverse complement strand
ATCTTATCAAGCAACCCCGTTGCTAACTTTTGGCGGAGGAGGGGAAAAGAGGATTTAACCACCGCAAGATTCTCTGCCAGCGTATCACCACCCACGTTCCTTACAAAGATCTAGATCCTCCCACCCTTCAAGCCCGACCTCCACGAACGCGCCTGGGCCTCAATTCCGCACCCGACGCTCCCCCTCATTGCGACCGCCCACTCCAAGGCCGTCACCGTCTTCTCCCTCTCGACCGCCTCTGCCCACAGCTCGCTCACCGGCGGACACACGCGCTCCGTCCGCTCCGTCGCGTGGAAACCACACCTCCCGCCGCACCGCCTGTGCCTCGTGACGGGCAGCTTCGACTCCACGGCTGGCATATGGCGCTGGGACGGCGAGGCGCAGGATGAGGGCGGGCTGGAGGTTGAGGTGACGGCGCAGAGCGTGCGCAGGAGAAGCGACGACGACAGCGACGACGATGCCGGCAGCAAGGACTGGGAGTTTACGCTCGTGCTCGAGGGCCACGACTCGGAGATCAAGTCCTGCGCGTTCAACTCGTCGGGCACGTACCTGGCCACCTGCTCGCGCGACAAGTCGGTCTGGATCTGGGAGGACATTGGCGCCTCCGAGGCCGACGACGAGTGGGAGACCATCGCCGTGCTCAACGAGCACGAGGGAGACGTAAAGGCCGTCGCCTGGTGCCCCGACCTGCCCGGCCGCAACGCCCGCCGCAGCTACTCATCCGACGTGCTCGCCAGCGCAAGCTACGACAACACGGTGCGCATCTGGCGCGAGGACGGCGATGCAGAGTGGGTGTGCGTCGCTGTGCTGGAGGGCCACGAAGGAACCGTCTGGGGCCTCCAGTGGGAGACGAGGCCGCGCGATGGAGACCGCTTCCCGCGGTTGCTGACCTTCTCGGCCGACGGGACCATCCGCATATGGACGCTGCAGGAGGACGACGGCGCAGGAGAAGAGAACAGCACCGGTGGCTCGCGGAGCTCTCTGGGCGGTATCCCCAACACAATGCGACGGTCTCTACGCGAGGAGTGGACATGCACAGCTACCTTGCCCAAGGCGCACACCCGCGACATCTACTCGGTGACCTGGAGCGCGCAGACCGGCTTCGTTGCCAGCACCGGCAGCGACGGCGTCGTGGCGCTGTACACGGAGGACTCGGACCGACGTGTCCCGGCGGGCGGCGACCAGCCCATGGCTAACACCGAGCAGCAGCAGCAGCAGCAGCCCGCGGAATCCTCGCCATGGAGGCTCTTGACGACCCACTCCAGCGCTCACGGCCCCTACGAGGTCAACCACATCACCTGGTGTCGGAGATACGATGCCGAATCCGAGCGGCGCGGTGAGGAAGAGATGTTGGTTACAACGGGCGATGACGGGATTGTGCGGCCGTGGCAGGTGCATGTAGATGCGCCGAGGTAGCAGTGCATGAGTACAATAACAATCCAAACATCAAACATCGTGTCCATATCCGAGGTTGTCTTGAAACAAGCGAAATCCGTGTCTAGGTATGCATCGCCCAAACAACCCGTAATAAACTCACAAACAAAAAATCATGCTTTGTCGTTCCTATGCTTATGCCCATGCCAATGGAAACACGGCACAAAAAGCGTCCTTCATCTAGGAGGGTATGATACAAGTGGTTTACATGAGAAGCTCAGTTGCTCCTCAAATCCAACGGCTTTTTAACTTCTTCCCTCCCAAACGATTAGTGGCCATGTAAATACCAATACCAATACCAATACCATCCATTTACCTCCCCAAGAATCTTTCCCTTACTCGCCCTTCAGCTTGTCCTGTTTCACAGTGAAAGCCATCTTGAGGAACTCCTGCTCCTCCTTGGTGTGCACACTCTTGAGACCAGTGGCAACCGACGCGCTGGGGTTACGGCCAGCGTACATGACGTGCTTGCGGTTGTGGTGCTCCGTGTTGTTCAGCAGGGTCTCGATGCGAGGCTGCGTGAAGCTCCAGGCACCGGCGTTGAGAGGCTCCTCCTGGGCCCAGACAATGGTCTTAGCGTTGGGGTACATGTCGAGGTTCTCCTTGAGCTGCTGCCAGGGGAAGGGGTTCAGCTGCTCAATACGGGTGAAGGCGACATTGTCGATCTTGTTCTCGGCACGGTACTTGTGGAGCGCAGCCCATACCTGACCAGTGCAGAGAATGACTCGGTCAATCTGGTCGTTAGGCTTGAGAGCACCAGTCTCGTGCTCGGGGTCAGGGATGATCCACTGGAAGCCAGCGTTCTCACCAGTGAACTCCTCAATGTTGCTGCGGGACAGAGGGTGACGGAGCAGAGACTTGGAGAAGAAAATGATGAGAGCTAATCGAAATGTTAGCATAAAGCACATGAACACACATATGACAGATATAAACTCACGCTTTCGGTACTGGCGGTGCATCTGTCGGCGAAGGACATGGAACAGGTTGGCGGGAGAGGTCATGTAGGCAATCTGCATGTTGCAGTCTTGGTGTTGACGGACAAGCTTCTCGCCAGTAGGGAACTCTCGGGGATCCTCGTTACAGAGCTGGAGGTATCGCTCGAGACGACCAGACGAGTGCTCAGGACCCTGGCCGTCGTAACCGTGGGGCAGAGACATGACGAGACCGGTTCGCTGCATCCACTTGACCTCACCAGAAGCGATGAACTGGTCAATAATACATTGAGCGTTGTTGGCAAAGTCACCGAACTGGGCCTCCCACATGACGAGAGCATGGGGGGACGACAGGGAGTAGCCGTACTCGAAACCAAGAGCACCAAACTCACTGAGGGACGAGTTGGAGATGACAAACTTGCCCTGGTCCTTGCTCAAGTTTTGGATAGGAGTGTAGGTATCCTCGGTTTCCTGGTCGTGGAAGACAGCGTGACGCTGAGAGAAGGTACCACGCTCGACATCCTGGCCGGAGACACGGACGTGGTAACCCTCAGTGACGAGAGAACCAAAAGCCAATGCCTCGGCGGTGGGGAAGTCGATGTTCTTGCCCTCGACAACAGACTTGGTTCGGTTGGCAAGGATTCGCTTCAGGTTGCGGTGAACATGGAAGCCCTCGGGAACGCTTCCAATGACCTCTCCAATGTGCTCCATGGTCTTGGGGCTGATCGTGGTCTCGTTGGTGGCGAGGACCTCGGTAGCCAGCTCCTTGGGGGACTTGAAGCCGTTCCAGGCAGAAGTAGTCCACTCCTTGGAGGTGGGGGTGTAGTCCTTGGACTTGGTGAAGCTCTCCTCGAGCATGCCCCAGACCCACTGCTTGTGCTCCTCAATGTCCTCCTTGGTGAAGGTGCCCTCCTCAATGAGCTTGTTGACATAAATGTCGATCTGGGGGTCCTTGTCGGTGATGCGCTTGTACATGAGAGGCTGGGTGAAGGAAGGCTGGTCCGTCTCGTTGTGGCCGTGCTTTCGGTAGCAGTTGATGTCAATGACAACATCGTGCTGGAACTCGGCACGCCAATCAGCGGCGAGCTGGCAGACAAAGTTAACAGCCTCGACATCGTCAGCGTTGACGTGGAAGACGGGGGCATCGATGGCCTTGGCGATATCCGTGCAGTAGGCGGTAGAGCGGGCAAATCGGGGGTCGGTGGTGAATCCAATCTGGTTGTTGACGACGAGGTGGATGGTACCGCCGGTGGAGAAGGCAGGGAGAGAGTGGAAGCCGAGGCACTCGTAGACGATACCCTGCGCAGCAAAGGCGGCATCGCCGTGGAGCAGGACACTCATGGCAGTGCGGTGAGTCTTCTCGTCGTTGTTGTAGTGCTGGATGGCGCGGGTCTTGCCCAGAACAACAGGGTCCTCAGCCTCCAGATGCGAAGGGTTGGCGACCAGAGAGAGCTGGACACGCTTGCCGGAGGGAGTGGGACGCTCAAAGTTCATACCCAGATGGTACTTGACATCACCAGAGCCCTCATCCTCGCCGCCGGTCGTTCCGGCGAACTCGCTGAAGATGGACTCGTTGGGTTTTCGGACGACGTTGCTGAGCACGTTGAGACGACCACGGTGGGGCATGCCAATGACAATGTCCTTGACGCCGTAGTCGACGCTGCGGTCAATGAGAGCCTTCATACCGGGAACGAGGGTCTCGCAACCCTCAAGACCGAATCGCTTGTCGTTGGGGTACTTGGTAGACAGGAAAGACTCAAAGCTGGAGCTCCAGATGAGGCGGTCGAGGACGCGGCGCTTCTCGTCAACCGAGTACTTGAAAGGGGTGGGAACCTCGAGACGCTCACGGAGCCAGTCGCACTTCTCACGGTCAGGGATGTGGATGAACTCGACGCCAAAGGAACCGCAGTAGATCTTTTCGCAAGCGTCGACAATCTCGCGGAGGGTCATCTTCTCGCGGCCATCGCGCTTGAAGCGAGGGAGGATACCGGGACCAAGGGTGTACTCGGTGTCAAGGTCCTTCTCAGTGAATTGGTAGTGCTCGAGGCTCAGCTCCTTGGGCTTGATGTTGGCAAAGCCCTTGGAGTCGTTGGTGCCTCGAATGCCGAGAGGATCAATCTTGGCGGTATGGTGACCACGGGCCTGGTAGGCGCGGACGAGGAGCTGGACCTTGAGATGGTTGGTGACGTCGGAGCCATCCTCCATGACCAGGCCGCCGGAGAGGCGAGGAACGCCGCCAGTCATGTTAGGAACCAGGTTGGGGGGAGGCTGAAAGGCCTGGGAGATGGGCATCTCGCCGCTCTCCATGTTCCTGAAGTAGATCTGCCAAGAGACGTGGACGCTCTCGGGATCTTGCTTCCACTGCATGTACATCTCATCAATGTAGCTGGCGGTGCTTCCGGAAAGGAAGTTATCGTTGGGGTCGGGGGGCGACGAGGTCGCGCTGGTCGCATAGGCGCGACGAGCAGCGATGGCCAGAGGCCGACGAGAGGCAGCGAGCTTCCATGATGAAGTACGGGCCGAGACAGTCGAGATGGAGGCGGTCGACGACGCAGCGGAGCATCTGGCGCTGCGGAGGAGCTGCGAGCTAGCTCTACAGAGCGAATTCCTCAGCATGATGGGCGAGCGTCGAGAAGCAGGACAGGTTAAGGGGAGAGGGTTAAAAGATTAGAGCATGTAAATGGGAAGCATCCCCCGGCAGCTTGGATCGCGACACAAAGGAACGGCGGAGTAAGTCGTTACGGAGGGATCCCAGTGAAGACCGTGGATAGGAATTGGGGGGAGGTTGAGGGAGGAGAGGAACAAGAAAGAAACAGAAACTGGATCCAGAGGGAGAAGAGATTGTTACCAACTGGAGCTCGCTGCTGGCCTGGCCTTTGATGTCCTGCTGCTTGGAAAAATACGATGACGCCCCCGGCAAACCCGGTTCTGGCCGTGAGGGAGCCCAGCGCTTATTGGACAAGGGCTGCCATAGCGCTGCCGCGACCAAGAAAACCAGTATGTGGAGGAACCTCGCACGGCGCGGCCCAGCCACTTTCAGGGGACTTTGGCATTCGGTCTTTGTTCTCCGGGCCCAACGCCGCACAGTGTTTTTGGAGGCCACCGTGGGTAGCTGTGGCTGCTGTCATTGGGGGAGCCCTGGAGCATTTTCGGGGGGCATTTGGCATTTGGGGGCTCGCTCGGGGTTGAGGTGTGTTTACCGAGGATCATCACCGCGCTCTGCATGCTGCTTGGCCGCCTGTACCGATTCCGGACACGCTGTACCGTCGTGACGCCCGTCCGCCCGGGCCGTCGCCTGTATTTCCCCGCGATTTCACGGCGCAGCTGCGGCGTCTCGATGCTCAAATGGACAAATGCAGACTCAAACAGACCATGGCTGAAGGATCGCGCGCTCGTAGGCTGCTCGTAGGCGAAACCTGGCCTGTCAGAACCCAAGGCAGTAAATCTGGAAAAGGGACCAATATCCTCGCACGGTCTGAGCGTTAGGCGCATCGGGGCGCACGGGAAAAGAACAAGATTGCGGAGTAACCATCGTGAAGAGAAAATAGCCGACGCCACAGGTATCAGCGGCTCGGTGTTGGGGGGACGTGCATTCCAGGTTTTGGAGAGAGTTTGAGGTCAGCAATGGACAATCCTTCAGCCACAGTTGGAGTAGCTGTACCTGCTCCTCGGTACGGCATCCATTGATAGGTCCGTGACTGAAGCTATTGTCATTGGTACCGAGCACCTGCCTGCCTGATATGTATTTTGACCATGTACTTCTAATTTTGGTTTAACCATGACCATCATTTCTTATGCCGATGTCTCAGGGCCTGCGTGTATATTTCAGCAATCCAGCTGAGGTCAGGCCTGACTGGAGGTTGGAGTCAGCTTTGTAGCATGTGCCAACGTCAGACGCTCCACTTTAATGCATACAACTACAGGTACCTAGGTTGTACTGGAAGATATTCTCAAAGCGAAAGCCTTTGACAGCGGCATCTAAAGCTTGCCAAAAAGCAAAGAAAAAGGCTGCAGTCTCTCGGCTTCATACAAGCTTATCAGTATCAAGCCAGATCAGGCACTCAAATGAACCAAGTCGGCATCGTTCCCTCCAAGAGCCGCTCGCGTTGTCCAGCTGCTATCCCTCTCGCCGTCTGTCTGCCTGGGGCATCCTTCAACAGCAACCAAGCAGCTGCGAATCTATTCCAAGACGGACCTTCTGAGACCGGACCAGCGTATAATATCACGCCCACGCGAGCCCCTCAGGGGGTTCAAGCTTCCCCGCCTTCGCTCGTAGTCGCACGGCGCTCGTCGCGTCGTTATCGCCTCCATCATGGCCATCCCAGCGGGCCGCACCCTCTTCAAGAAAAAGGATGGTATCCTGACCCTCACTAATGACCGCCAGCTTGTCACCTGGACTCCCAACTCCGGCGGCCCTTCTACCGTCACCCTCTCCGTCATCAACATCACCAGTGAGTCGAGGCAGCTTGTGCGTCTGCCCTTCTCTCACTAATGTCGATCCTCAGACCTCCAGCAGACCCCAGACAGCTCATCAAAGGTCATGCTAAAGATCTTTGAAAAGACTTCTGAGGACGCCGAGCCTGCCACCTATCTCTTCCACTTCAACACCGCCGAGGCCAAAGCAGAGGCCAAAGCAGTAAAAGACCTCTTATCCAATCTGCTGGCTGCCTCTCGCACAAATGATGCCGGCGTACCTAAGCTATCCGCCCCTGGAACAGGCGGCTCCTCAACTCCATCTGCGAATGGCGGCACGGGCAGTGGCTCAGCATCTATGGCCTTTGCCAGCGCCGTCAACTCCCAGCCTGCGACTGTACGCTGGTTTGACGACGCTCACCTGAAAAACGATATCGAGCTGCAGCAGTCTCTTATGAGAAAGGACACCAGCTTACATCAGACCTTTGTTGAAGCAATGCAAACCAAGCCCGATTCTTTGTCAGGGGCCGCCTTCAACTCGCAATTCTGGACAACTCGGGCAAACCTTCTCCGAGCTCATGCCATCGAGATCAACCAGAAGAAGGGAGCCTACAACGTTCTTTCGACAGTGAAACCTAAGACCATTGATGGCGAGCTGAAACTCAACATCAGTGTTGAGCAAGTTCAGATGATCTTTGCGCAGCATCCCCTGATCAAGCGCATCTATAACGAGAATGTGCCTAAACTATCCGAGGCCGAGTTCTGGTCTCGCTTCTTCCTCAGCAAGCTTTCCAAGAAACTACGCGGTGAGCGCGTAACAGAGAATGACCTCAACGACCATCTCTTCGACAAGTACGACCCTAGCGAGAACACTGTAGCTGTTCAAAGCAAGATTATGGCACAACAAGTCCCTCATATTATCGACATCGAGGCCAATGAGGAGAATCAGGGCGGCTTCAGAAGTGGAAATGCCAAGGATGTCGAGATGCGCCCCAGAGCCAATATCCCCATCGTCAAGACGCTCAACAGCCTCAGCGAGAAGATCATGGCCAACGTTGCCCCGTCAGACTCCAATGCCGAAGATGGCAATGGAGCCTACGATACCTATAGTCAGCTCGCACTTCGTGATCTCAAGGGCGAAGCCAAGGAGCATCGTATCATGCTCAACGTCAATGAACAGAACAAATTCTTTTCAAAACACAAGTCTGCACCTTCGGCCCATGCCAGTCTTTTTGCAAAGCAGGTCCCGAGCGAAGTGCTGTTCGAGATTCAGGGCGATCTCGAAACGCTCGAAGGTGATGGTGCGGGTGGCATAGACCTCCAAGCAGCCATTGGCTTCGACGAACAAAGTGACAGTGACGACGAGACTCCCAAGCGTCCTCACGTCGGCTCGCGGTCTGCCCTCAAAGCTGCTGACAAGGACGTCATGAAGGGCGTCCGCCAGCAGCGCGCCCAAAAGTATGGCCATGACACTGATGCCCTTGCGCCCATGGGCCTCCCTGCTGAGCTCGCCCGGAAGTGCAGTCTTACCCATGCCACCACCATCGAGTTCCTTCACCAGTTCTGGAATGCTTTCCTCTCGGGCGATCCGGACCGCGCCGCTGAGCTGCAGTACCTCGCTGAGTCGCTCAACCGTTCTATTGCACGCATCAACGCTGTCGCGGACGACGCCGACAAGGAGCGAGAGGAAATTATCCGCAACCGCAAAAAGGAGATTCGCGACCACTTTGAGCGTACTGGAAAGAAGATCCGGTGGAGGTCGGACAATGTGGGCGGCGGCCGTTCCGCGGTGATTGCTCTGATGCAGCCGACCATTGACGCCTTGGAGAGGGCTCAGGCTGACTACCAGAGAGCTCTCGCTGCGGAGGGAATCAAGGTGTCTACAGAAGCGTAACTCTACACGCCGTATGTCACCTGCGATGTTTAATGCGCAATGGCAAAGACCGATCAAAATTCAAAGTCTTGAACAGAACATGCGTTTGTATAATAGCTCCATGAAACATCAACTCATGCCGGTAGCTGCCTGGCCCAAGTCTTTTCATCCTCAGACAGATAGTCTCTGATATAGTACATTTATAAAGTACAGGTTCTTCTTATTGTCCATGCTAGTTCCAGCCCATGCCCAAAAAGATGAAGAGAAGCATAAGACATCCTAAATGTTCTTCCATCTGGCTATCCCATATGTGCCAAGTCTATAGTAAAGCCCACGCCATCATCTGCAAAACAATGCCCAAAAATAACGGAAAATCAACACCATGCTAGCACCCCTCAAGGACTCCGGCGGATGCGCACCTCCTCCGCATCAGCAAACTTCTTCTCGGCGCCAACGCCAAATCCCATCATCTTCTTGGCACCCTTCTTCTTCGCTCCGTACTCGTCGTCGAACTTGCGAATCTGCTTCAGCGACTCCATGTCCTCGCTGATGCTTGCGGGGATCTGCCGGAGCGCAAGGTCAAAGTGCTCCTGGCGCAGCCTGCGCTTCTTGGGGTACTCGTAGGGCTCGGGACCCGTGTGCTTGGCAGCCCCCTCGTTCTCCTCCTCGACGGCGGCCATTGCGGCGGCGACACAGGCGTTTTTCAGGTCGGAGCCTGAGTAGTACGGCGTGCGCTTGGCGAGGTCTTCCAGCGAGACCGAAGGTTCGATGACTTCGCCCTTGAGGAGGATCTTGAGGATGGCGGTGCGGTCAGGTTGGAGGGGGAGGTCGACCAGGAGGCGGCGTGGTAGACGGCGGAGGACGGCGTCGTCGAGATCAAAGGGTCGGTTTGTGGCGACCATGATGAAGGCTTCGGTCTCCTCTAGGCCGTCCCATTCTTTGAGGAACTGGTTGATGTGGGAGCGGTGTGATGCGCGGGCGCCGAGCATGCTGCGGTTGGCCAGGAGGGAGTCGGCCTCGTCGATGAAGACGACGCAGGGCGAGATCTTCTTGGCCAAGGTGAAGACGGCATGGATGAGCTTCTCACTCTCGCCCACCCACTTGTCGTTGATGGTAGCGCCACTGATCTCCAGCATGTTTGCGCCGCTCTCCTTGGCGACGGCCTTTGCGAGCAGGGTCTTGCCTGTGCCGGGAGGTCCATACAAGAGGCAACCGGGAATCTTGTCCTGTGCTAGGACACCATACGAGAAGGCATCGGGGCGCACCAAGGCCAGAGACGTAAGAAGCTTGAGGGCAGATATGGTTTCCTTTGGGACATGGACATCGTCAAATGTTGTTCGCAGGTTTTGACGGTTGATGTGCCCTGAGGATATACGCTTCTCGTACTCGTTCAACTTCATAGACGCCCGCCCGGCAGATTGTGAGTCCTCGGTCTTCTTCTGCATCTCCTCCGTGTTTAGCTTGCCTTCCGGTTCTGGCTCATCAAGGAATCGCTGTCCAGGCCTTTGCCTCAGCGGACCCATGAGAAGTCGTTCATACAGCCCTCCTGGTGCGGCTCCCGCAGCTTCTTCCTCGTGGCGTTTTGCCGCACAAGCAATGTTGTATACTTCTGGCAAGGGAAGAATCGACTTCTTGAGCATCTGAGCCCTTGCGTCGGTAGCACGCATAAAGATCTTCATGTGATCGTTGGAGAGGTCGAGGAGACGATGACCGCCTAATGACTTCAGCATCCGGTTCACATTCCGCACATTCTCCACGAACAAATCTGTGTCTTGGAGAGGGAAGAGGTTGTCAGAGACTTTGGAGGCGCCAGACGACTTGGGTTGCCTCAACGCGCGGTGCGGATCCACGTGTCGAGAGATGACAAAGTCTCCGATTGAAAGATCTCGAAGCATATTCTGATACTCTTCTGATGGCTGCTCACTCGATGATGTACCGAAGATGGCAATCTTGGAGCCTTGTTGCCAGGCTGCATCCACCAAGCTCCTGAGTCGTGCAATCAGCATGGATCCCTCGAGGGTCATGCTGAGTTCCACAAAGTCGTGGATATGAATGATAAGAGGCTTCTCGCGGGGTGAGCCATGCTTCACCTCGGCGGCTTGGGTAATCTGATCCAAGACCTTGTCGATCTTGAGGTTCTCCCACTTGCCAAAGGGATCATAACCACCCTGCTTTATCTTTGAAAGCTCATCCTCGAGCGAGCCGGAAGCGGCGCGGATATTAATCACGCCCGTCTCGGGATCGTTCTCATCTTCCTCCGCCCTCACTCCCACATCCGGGTCTCTGTGGAGCTTGCCATTCATCTCCGCAGCGCGGAAGCCCATTGTTGAGAGAGAGCCGCGCGAGTAAGCCCAGTCCTGGCTAAGATAGTCTCCCACCAGGATGGACAAGTCCTGAGCATCCAAGCGGATCAAGTCGGCATCGTTGAAGTAGGCCGCATGTTCTGCAACAGCCTCTGATATGGCTTGGCCACTGTAGCCGGACATGGAAAGGACGGTGATTTGGCGCTTGAGGGCTCTTGACTCGGCGCCAGCAGGGGGCGGTGTTGTCAATTCGCGACAGAGAGCCGATCGAATCGAGGAGAAGGTGAGGATAGGTAGGTCAGCGATAGCCTGGGACAAGGAATGGTCTAGCCTCCAGTCATAGTCGAGGATGCTGTCAATGGCAGTTTGAACAGACAAGAACTGGTCGCGAAACTGTTGACCATGCCGGTCAAAGTCCTTGTAGTAATGCCACCACCAGAACGGCCGCGAAGTATATGTATAGTGCGCTTGTCGGGCAGGGTATAGCGAATCGGTCAGATGCCATGCCGAATCGAGGAGCATGTCGTAGACGCGGGTGAAGCTTGTGACCTTGTGAACAAGCTCGCTGGTGTCGCAAGAGTTGGGTTCGATACTGGCGAGTTCACTGGCCTTATCGCCAGCTTTCTCAACCAAGACATCCAGAGTCTTGTCAAAGTATTCCTCGAGTGCCTTATTGGATTCTTGCACGCCAGGCTTGTTCTCGCTGGGTCGGGGATCGACAAAGATGGACGAGGTTTTGGGGTGCTTTGCGTCTTCGGCGAGGGCAATCGGGAGCCGAGGCCTCCGCCAGGCCTGGTGCAAGGTCACGTTGTCGTCGAGGAAGTTCTGGGGGAGCTTGACGGGTGGTAGGGCGGGAGCGGCGTGCTTGCGAGCGATTCGACTTTTTAGGGAGCTCGAGGCTCGAATTCGCGAACGACCTGACGACGATTCGGTTCCGTTCTGGGGCTGTACATCCTCATCCTCGACAGCTGCCGATTGACCCGTGGGCTTGTCTCCATTGTTTGCGCCGCTGCCGCTCCCGCCGCCGTTCAGCCAGGCGGACGATGTCTGAAAGGATCGATAGGCGACACCGAGAAATCGGCACCGCGGGGCTCTGGCGGCGACGACAGCGGGATGGAGGAGGGCGCGAAGCCCTGGCGAGTGCATCCGGGCGGATTCTTGTCGTTCGCGGCCGAGGGGGAGAGATTGAGGGCTGTGGCGACGTCCTGGAGTTCACGTCGCGAGGCTATAACGAGCCCTGTCTAGCATTTTGCCAAGCATGGTGGTCGGAAAGTTTGCAGGCGCGTCAAACCGGATTTCGGTGATTACGTGATCAAGTTCCGGTCGAATCCCGGTCTTCTGTCATAACCACCAACTAATTAACGACATGAACTCATTCTCTTTGTTACCTTAGGAGCCATATCCTTGGGTAGGTACGGGGCACAAGTGAGTGTCTGAATGACTCCCATGTCCACAAAGTATTAGCAATTCTATCCAAGTTTTTTCCAAGGTCGACATCGACTCCTAGCGCCCGCCAGCGTTTCTGGTCGACCATGATTGAGTTGATGGTTGCGGGAACTCGGTCGCTAGATTGCTCGGGCGCTCTAGTAGAAACTTGATCGCCGTCAACGTATATCGTTTGGCCGTTAGACTCGTGGCGTTGACGGAAATTCTCCGAGTTTAGTTCTTTCACAGGAGTCGACTTGTTGAAAAAGTCCCGTCAACAAGACGCCCAATGTAATAATCGCCTCAGCAGGTTCGGAAATTATCGCTTTAGGACCCAAGCCGTTCAGCAAAAGTTCCATCATAACAAGTCTACCACTGCATGAGTCTCGTCCTCCCGGAATTGCCACAATTATATCCTTCAAGAAATGATCGCTCAGCGGATGATAGCGATCGATGACTTCGCCCGTGAGTTGATCGACGCCGCCCCAAAAGCTCAGCTCGAGATTAGCTGCTTTGAGGGGGCCAGATGTTGTGCCAACAACATGGGGT
Source organism: Fusarium cyanostomum (assembly GCA_014824385.1). NCBI lineage: Eukaryota > Fungi > Ascomycota > Sordariomycetes > Hypocreales > Nectriaceae > Fusarium > Fusarium cyanostomum. The sequence continues at coordinate 5,500 of JABCKW010000131.1, read as the reverse complement.
TTACCGCGGAAGACGACATCGTTCTGTGTTATTGAGCCCATTGTTTGAAATTGACGGACCGAGAAAGGCCCGCGCAGTGGGCAACTTTCCGCACTATGAATACAAGAATGAAGGGCCGGTAGGGAAGCTAGATATATAGAAGTGTAAACGTGGGTTATATGCAATATGGTGAATGGACGAGGTATCGGTTCTCAACTTCTCATCCGAGCTGGCGTTATCCACTGCAGTCAGCAAGCACCCGGTACCGCAGGAGCAGGCATGACTACTACCATAGAGAAATCCGGGCTCAAGTGTCGCAGGGTCCATCAGCCTCGAGGAGTTGATCAAGCTGAGTCGGCTAGCGTTGCTAACTATTTCACCCCGCATGGGAAACGAGCTTGCATGTGTGACCTATCGTTACATAAGAAAGCTATAGTAAGGCCATCTCAGCTATGTTACCCGCGTATTTCAACTTTCTGGATTCCGCTAATAAACAAGACATGAAGTCTCTGGATAACTTGAGGGCAACACGAACGACAAGGTCCAACTCAAGCAACATATAATCTCAGCTAAAACGGACCCATTCGTCGAACATAGTTGCAAAGCACGGCTCAGGCGTTCCATAAGGTTTATCTCAAACGCCATTAAATTCTGTTTCAAGTATGAATCACTGGTTGCAGCACTCGTGGAAGCTGTGAAGCCATAGTTGGACTTGCAACAAGCCCTTACTAGGACAGACTCTAGTGTTGTAAAACTAGGCATCCAGGTAAGTTATAAAATAGGCCACATAATAAGATGAATCGACATGAGTCTTAGCAGAGACTTGGTGATGGGATTGTCATAAAATAAAAGGCTAATTTTCCAAGCACGCAGTTTTCTCTTGCAACCTGCACGCCATGCTACCTCTTCGCAATACCTTGCGACATGCAACGGCCAACCAGAGGACACATGGAGTACGAAACCGGACCACAAGTTGCATAACAGGGTACAGAGGCTCAGTTGCGGTATGTCCTGAGCGCTTGAGGTTAAGAGTAGCTTAATCGCGTGGTGAACAGGGCTGGCATGGCTCTGACGTTGCCCATGGGCGCGTCCCAACAGCAGTACTCATAAAAAGAATACAGCCAATGCGACTTACTTGCTTGATTTATTCATGACACATAATCTTCAAAGATTAACTGCTGCGCCTGCCGGAATCTATGCCTCTATTCATTGATGCAGGAAAGCCGACAAAGCCGTCTCCACAAACTGGGCTGAGGGTTGCGTAATCCGGTCCCTGACAGTTACCGATTTGAGCGCCTGGCTTCGTAGCCCCAGATGCAGAACCCTTGTAGAAGCAGCATGCTTTCAGATCTCGCTTGCTGGTTCAGCGGCAGTTGCGTCATGGAGCGGCTCAGCCTCTTTGAGGGGACCAGCGCCCCGGCCTATGATTGGTTAAGCGCTATCTTGCTTAGGTTCTCTTGAGTTGCCGACGTTGCATTCCTTCACCAGCAACCCTGGAGCCGTCGGGGTTCCTTCTTTGTCGTCATCATAGACTACCATCGCCCGTCCACTCACAGCCCTAGCTCTCACTTTGAGGGGCTCTAAGCGCTGGGCTCACTTCGCTTCGCGCCTTATCATCAACCCCCCGAGTCTCACTTCTGCCTCATCTTGTTCCGTGTAGTCTGGACTGTTGAGTGCCATTACCATCTCGCCTCAATACTTCCTGTGACCATTCTTATCAGTCATCAAGCATGGACGTCTCATTTTCAGCGCTGGCTTCCCACGAAGCCCAAATATTTGAACAACCTCAATCTCAACCACAGGAGTCACTGGCACCAGAGAAACCATACCACTCCAAGCGCCCCCACAAGAAGTCCCGGGCAGGATGCCGCAACTGTAAAGCCCGCAAGGTTAAATGCGACGAGGGCCGTCCTGTCTGCCGCTCGTGCAGACTCCGCAAGGCTGATTGCGTCTATCCCACCCCGCCAGCCTCGTCAAACAACGTCCCGCCGCCTTCTCCCTCCCCTTCGACCACCTCTTCCACCTCTTACAATGCCCTATCCCCGGATCCCATGTCCGTATCGTATAGTGGCGAGACAGGCGAGGAGGTCGGCGCATTGGTGGCACAGCCACTCTTCCGTCCTGGATCCATGAACGACACTGATATGAAGCTCCTCTGGTTCTACACCAGCTCAACGAGCAACTCCTTCTCCGTCAATGATGGGCCCTATAACCACGTCGGCGACATCCTCAAAACCCGCCTGGTCCAAGTCGCGTTTGAGGAACCCTTCCTCATGGACTCCCTCTTCGCCCTCGCCAGTCTTCACATGCAAAGTCTCCAGCAAGAGTGTGATCCTGCCCGCGCCCTCGCATACCGTGCCCGCTCCTTCGAGGGTTATCGTCGTGCCGTCGAGGAGGCCCGACCCGAGAGTTTTCCCGCCCTTGTCGCCAACTCTCTCCTTCTCACCGCCCTCTCTTCCCAGAGCTTCCGGGAGGATGATGCAAAGGAACTGTATATCATCGACTGGATGGTTGTCTGGCGCGGCATCGGCCTTGTCTTTGATCTCATGGGCGTCCAGAGCCTCTTCGACTCGGGCCTGCATGGGCTCTTTAACCGACCGCCTATTGACCTTGAAACGGTCACTCCCCATATCCCGAGCAACCTCGTGTCCATGGTCACCTCAATCAAGCCTGACGACCGAGACTACATCGACGTTGAAACCTACTACGAGACACTCAGGTACCTGGGATCACTCTACCAGAATTTACATGAAGGCTTCGGCCCCTATATGGTGTTGCGTGTCATCACCTGGTTCACATTCATTCCACAACACTTCGTTCAACTCGCTCGTGAGCGTCGCCCCCGCGCCCTCGTAATTATCGCCTACTACGCTGCCTTTCTCAAATTCACCAATGTCGTCTGGTGGCTCCGCGGCGTCGGTGAGCGCTCCCTCCGCGATATCTGCAAGTACCTCGGCCCCGAGTGGCAGCATCTCTTAGTTGTGCCACAGATGGCCCGTCTCGTCCACACTGGGCTCGAAATTGCGAGGGTCTTGTACGAGGACCCTACCTGGACACCCACCCCGCCAAATAGTCTCCGATTAGACCCCACCGCACCCATCACTCTCCTTGATGATCAAGGGAGGCGTGTGGAGTGGACGCCTTCCCAGAAGAAGCTCGTTCTTATGGATCCTAAGACAAAACAATGTTCTTAGGAGGTAGGAAAGCAATCTTGATTGCTAGCGGAGAGATAGGTTATAACTGGATATGTCAAGAGTACATCATGTTGCTATTAGGCGTTCGGAGATACCAGGTCAGCGAGATATGGCACAAGGGGGACACTGTGGAAACCCGGGCAGAATATAGTCCAAGACCTGGCGCGTGGACATTTAGGGGGTTTGGGAGATAGTTGTTATATACCCTCGAGGCTTAAAGACCTCTGCTCTTCACTCTCCACCATTGGGGTAGTCGGCCCCGCGGAGGACAATCATGCACATCTCCTCTAAGAATATATAAGTTTAGGAAGAGAAGGCCTAGCCACTATCGTAAGAGGTAGGTTAGTTAGAAGTTATATCATAATATAATTAAAGGTCTTAGACTATTAGTTAGGTCTTCTCTTCCTAAACTTGTATATCCTTAGACGAGCTATAGTATAAGTGGCTATTCCCGTGTTTCTAATCCTCTACTAAGTCATGGCAGGCCAGTCTGTGAATGAGGCGCTGGCGATAGGGAGTTAAAAGAGGCCTTATGAGAGACGAACAGCAGTAAGTTCAACTGACAATGAATTGCAGAAAGTTTAAGTAAAGCTCTCACATTATCATTTTGACCCTGCCATTGTTCAAATCTTACAACTATAGGCACACAACTAGAATGCGCTACTAGATCTAACGCGTAATAATCACGTTGAACGATTGTTTTGAGATTATCTGGCGTCCGTGGCCTCGCCTTAGACTAGGGACTTCGAAGAGCTGGCGAGGTCTCTCATATATAAACAACCACAAAGCAAACTTGGACGTAATACTTAACATAGCTGGTACGGGCAGATATGAAGAGGCACAGTAGCGCAAACTGGAGTAATGGACTGAAAGAATGGGGTTACAATCCACTCTCTCTGACCTCAGGATAGCAAGCGCTTTTCGCCAACTGAGATAATATAACCAGTTTCATCACCAGAGTGGCAAAGCTTCAGAATACAGAGGCATGAGGCAGGGTCACACGGCATGAGCAACGATTAGTTATAAGAACCAACCAAGAGGCACAAATGTGAGAGCCTGCTTGTTGAGCGATAGCACAGACATCTCGCTTCACTACCTAAATAGAGGAGGCATCACGGTAAAAAAGAAAGCTTGATATGGCTACAAGAGGAATTTTGTTGATTTCTTGGTACACAGCTCACAAAAGAGACTTGATGGAGCCTATGAGAAACCTCCCCGGACCCTTGTTCCTCTTCTCTATACACAGGCCCAATTTCTCTATCCTCCCGTCTCCCGCGGCATTAACTCTCAATACTCAAACTCCTTAGTTGTTCTCCAGCTCAGCCAGAATCTTCTCACCCTTGGCCTTGGCGGAGGCGAAGTCGCCAACCATGTAGAAGGCACCCTCGGGAAGGTTGTCACCATCACCACTGAGGATGGCCTTGAAGGAGGAGATGGTCTCCTTAAGGTCAACGAGCGTACCCTCGATACCAGTGAAAACCTGGGCGACAGTGAAGGGCTGGCTCAGGAAACGCTGGATCTTACGGGCACGCTCGACGGTAAGCTTGTCAGCCTCGGACAACTCGTCCATACCCAGAATGGCAATGATATCCTGAAGGGACTTGTACTCCTGGAGGATCTGCTGGACACGGGTGGCGGTGTCGTAGTGGTCCTGACCGACAACTCGGGGGTCGAGCATACGAGACTTAGAGTCGAGAGGGTCGACAGCGGGGTAGATACCCAACTCGGAGATACCACGGGACAAGACAGTGGTGGCGTCCAAGTGAGCAAAGGTGGTGGCGGGCGCAGGATCAGTCAAATCATCAGCAGGAACATAGACGGCCTGGACGGAGGTAATGGAGCCCTTCTTGGTGGTGGTGATACGCTCCTGCATCATACCCATGTCGGTGGCAAGAGTGGGCTGGTAACCGACGGCAGAGGGGATACGACCCAGAAGGGCAGACACCTCGGAACCGGCCTGCGTGAAACGGAAAATGTTGTCAATGAAGAGCAACACATCCTGACCCTCCTCGTCCCGAAAGTACTCGCTGAGAGTTAAACCTATGTGAATTGACAATGATCAGTATGGTGGACGTGGGAAGAGTTGGTATCGATATGTTGATGACTTACCAGTAAGGGCGACACGGGCACGGGCACCTGGGGGCTCGTTCATTTGACCGAAGACCAGGGCGACCTTGGACTCGCCATCAAGCTGAATGACGGAGGTCTCCTGCATTTCGTGGTATAGATCGTTACCCTCACGGGTTCGCTCACCGACACCGGTGAAGACGGAGAAACCACCGTGGGCCTTGGCGATGTTGTTGATGAGCTCCTGAATGAACACAGTC